>LGSN01000262.1:0-39637 GCA_001314375.1 Phytophthora podocarpi | reverse complement strand
ATTTGACCCTCACCCGGTTGAAACCGCTCTCCAAAGTTCTTTTCGTTCTTGAGCCGCAGGGGGGGGGGGGGTCGCTGGAAGCGTCAGTTGCGGCAAGACCTACCACCTGAACTACGACGGCTTGTATACGGCGAGGGTGCTAATCCTGAGCTGTTCGCTTACTTCGTTGCTGGTGCGCCAGCCCGCGTTGTTGACAATACTAATGGGAACGTCGTTTGGGGTATTAAATGGTTCCCCGTGCTGATTTCATTATTTGGTGTGGGATGACGAAGATAAACGTCGCGATATGGTAAAGTTGATTGAGCATGTGCGTCGGTCTGAAGGAACGGTGGTGGGCCTCCCATTCCCCCCTGAATTTATCAATGTTCAGCTGATGGATTCTAACGGGGTGCCGCTGTCTGCCGCTCAATGGCCCTCCGATAGTAGTTTAGAAGAGGTTGTGTGGCAGTATGCTCCAGGAGATGAGCAATACACAAAGCGAGGGTAATAACTCCGATTGGAATTACGGTGTACGGTTTGGCCAGGTAATCCTGGATATCCCCAGAAGATTTGGAAATTCTCAACACTCGGTCGACGTGGTTTGGTAATGACGGTACGGAAGGCACACGGTTCAACGCTAAACGCGTTTTGTTATTTCTGGACCCATCACGACTTCATGCTCCAAAGTACGGCACTTATATGGCGGGATGTCAAGTCTTACATCGGCTACTAATTTGCGCTATTTTCCTTTATCAGGGGGGCGTTTCGGAAGTCAAAGCTACTGAAGCTGTGGCAAGTATTTACACAACGAAGTATATGGATACGCTTAGGTATTCGATCTTTGGAAGTAATCCTCATTATTGCTTTCCCTTTGCCTTTCCACCTCAATAAGTATGAAACCACTTCGCTCTGTTTAGGTCGTCTGCCAAGCATTCGTTCCTGATCAAGACGATGTCACGGTTTATAGATGAATTTTTGTACCCTTCAACTACTGTGACTCTGGATAAGGCGGTGGTGTTGGGTGCTCGTCGACTCATTCGCCGGTATATCAACAGTGCCATCGGACACCTCCACCCAGCTACTGCGCCTACACGATTTTAACCGGGTGTTGGTGGTTGCAGTGAGTCTAAACGATATTGAAATGGCAAAGACTTTGGTCAGACTCTGCATGGATGGCACCCCGGTCGAGAATTCGCCATCTGTCGTTCCTCGACTAACCAAAGTGCTGGTCGTTGCCGTCGGGACTTGGTCTAACGGACGTCTTGCAGTGGATAGTTTTTCGTGGAACTTTAGCATACTGGCGAGGGTCCGAACCGAATCGAGCAGCGAGGTTCCGCCGCTTGGGTGGTTTGCTTTGACTAGATCAAGTGTGGCAAATAAATAATGTTTCAATGCTAACTACCGGGACTTACCGCCCGTATACATTGGAGTACGCGTCAATGCGAGGCGCCATTGACACCGTTTCTTGGGCATTCGAAGTACGCGGACACAGACCAACACGGCGTGCGTTTGAAAACGCTGCGAGTCACGGGCAGCTTCAAATATTGACGTCCCGGGTTGCTACTGTCCCGCCCATTAATGCATTTCATGCATCCAGAGAGGGAAATGTTGCTGCGCTTGAGTAGCTACACAGAAACAACGGGACGTTTACCGCTGAAACAATGCGTATTGCGTCCCGGTATGGTCGTATGAGTGTTGTTGAGTGGTTTCACCGGAATCGCAGTGAGGGGTGTACACCGAAAGCTATAGGCATGGCCGCTCGAGGTAGACATTTCGAGTTGGTAAAGTGCAACCGAAGTGATGGCCTTCATTATGAAGCGTTGATAATAGCAATTAATGGTGCAATTTGGAGATAGTGATGTGGCTGTACCGAAACGTTCACATTTCTTGGACGGGCCAGCGTTTTGATACTGCTGCGCGTGGTGGATCTACCGCAATCGTGGACTGGATTCTAGAGAACTATCCTGCTGGTTCCAGTACGGCTTTGGATTCTGTGGCGCTGTTTACGAACGATTACATGTTTTATAAGCTTCAGTCCTACTGCGCAGGATTTACCGCAGTGGCTATGGATGCTTTGGTTGCCAAAGGGGGTCTTGACTCTCCAGCTTGGCTACACAATCGCCACGGAACCCCCTGTACTACGGCTGCAATCGACGCAGCGACCGCAAATGGGCATATTCATGTTGTCGAGTGGCTTCACGACAACCGCCTACTGTGTTCGCGATGGGCTGCACAAAAGAACGGCAATTTACTAGTTGTGAAGTGGATTCACGCAAACCGGAAGGAAGGATGTACGCCACGCGCTGTGGATGCGGCAACGTTGAATGACCACCTTAACATTGTTGAGTGTCTCCACCTCAATCGTGGTGTGCACCCATACTTTTACTCTTAGAATTAATGGAAAATCTGAAGGCATGTCATCACACTCCTTCTTGTAGTCCGCCTCCAGGGTCTTAATCTGGTGTATTTCAGCTTGATTGATAGTGCTGTCTTTACGCGAAGACGCGTTGTCCAGTAGTGCTTGAAACTGATCGTCCATGTATTGGCCAGATGTTGAGCGCATAGGCACGCGCACTCCATCTCGTCAGTGATGAAGTCCAGCATCAGTCCGAGGTGTTCGATCAAATCTCCCCCAGTCATCATGCTATACGGCGGCTGGTCAGTCGCCGCACATGTCCAGTTGACGTTGCGGCTTTCGCCGAATTCAGTGAGCTGCATCAGCACTCCGAGTGTGCTGCAGGAGCGCATACTTCCTTGGGACAGATGATTGGAGCTTGCTAACCCAGCGAGTCGCTTCAGCTGCTCGCGATCAAGCACGGCAGAGCCGATTAGTGTCTTGTTGGCCCTGTATCATACAAGGTGCTGAAGAGGTGGTTGGCTTCGATTCCTCGCAGACGAACAACCGTCTCGATCTTTCGCCCGGCGGGAAGATCTCGATCGGAGACACTAGGCTCCACTGCATAAAGCTCGTTGAAGCCAGCGTCAGGCAGCTCGTAGTAGCTAAACTCTGCGGCCTGTTTTCGTCTGATAGTGACACTCTTCGTCGGAATGAGTTGTCGTGCGGTTATGGCTGCACCATTTATTAATACCAGTAACTGGCTTGGCCTGTCTGGCCACAGACACTTCGACTCTTTCCTACCCTGATTCATGGGAGGATCATGAGATCGAGCATTATCCTTCGTCGTGATCAGTGTTGCGATCGAATAGCAGCAATGTGATCCGTACCGCCATGGCGCGTGTCTTGTGCTAATATCGCTGAGGTATTCGCGGGCGTCCTGAGCCAAGAACTCCAGCGTCACCTGCATCATCATGACATTGAATTTTTTTTTGGGGGGGGGGCACATCCTCAATTTATGTGGTGGCGGCGTTGAAAATGTCCAAGGCCATATCTCGTAGGACGCTCCGTACGTTGAGGAACAGCGTAGGTCCGTCTTCTTCCAAGCTCTTGGGTAAAATGAGTCTCTCGAAGGACTTGAGCCTCGTTAGCCCAGCGGTGAAGATCTTGGTGGTGATCTTCACTCGGTCTAGCCCATTGTCGTCCGCGCCGATCGGAGCGTAGTAGTTTAGCCTGTCGGGTTTGAGATAGCTGACCATGATGTAGTATGGAAACCCGAGGGAACGGATTTGAAATTTTGAAATTTTGAAATTTCGAACTGCCATACCTCTCGCGTGAGCTGATGATGCACTTGAGTGTTTAGGAGTAAAATGTGAACTGGCAAGCTGAATTAGATAGTTATTGGGCCAGCTAAGGCAGTCACTCAATATGCAGGCATCCTGAGAGCGTAGGGGGGCAATGCGACGGTTGCGGTTGACTCGACACTGTTGAAGTTGAACTTGCCGTCCTTGGGAAGTGGAGCATGTGGGCATGTGCGCGCAATCCACCAGCAGGCTATTATACCGCTGAAATCGGTGTCTGAACACGAGGTTTGTCCGCAGCCGCACCCGTCGAGAGGCAAGGATAGCTACACCGGACAAACCCGACCGCCCGGCGCTTAACCTGTAAACCGGTACCAGTACCAAATTATCCTGGTACGGTATCATTTTTTGCCCCGACTGGTCCAGACCTCAGAGATAGGTGAAGGTCTATAAGTTGGGGTGGAGTCAAACCCTGGTCGCCGAGCCTTAGCACTGACACGGCATTGGTACAGTCTGGGGATTGAGGAATCTCAATTTTCCAAGATATAGATCTCTTCGTTGTCCTCTATGCTGCGGGGTTAACATTCTTATTTTTAGAATTGACACTAGAGCTCCGGTACGTATGCCATTTCAGGGATTTGTGTGCCCACGACATCCATTCTCAACTGATTACTTAGGTTAGGAAAAGCACTAAAGACTTTAGTGTTTTCTTAGTCTTGTCCGGTGTAGTTATCATCAACCCCGTCGAGTCGCTTCGCATCGAGTTCCACGACCTGGCTGACATCCATTTCCGTGTATGACTGAGTGCGTCCGCGGCGGAGCCGCTCTCCGGGAGAGAGTCACCCCAACCCGAATTCACCTCACGTTGACGCTGCTTAGATGTATCTATGCTCTAAATTTGTATACCGGTACAATGAGATGCATGCTCTAAATCTGTTAGCCACGTCGACCTCTCATTGGTCCATCCTCTAACAGCTAAAAATTGCTAGTTTGACAGGCCACGTATACCAGCGTCCAGGAACACCTTGCCATGACGCTCTCATGGGGCCGTCGCAGGCCTCCTCCGCGCTCGAGACTGCGTCCATATTTCTGCCATCATCTCCTCCTTCTCCTCGTGTTTTTCCAGCTCTCAAATCTGCTCGCATCATCCTCTGCGAACTCAGACTTTTTTCCACCCCCAGCTCCGGTCATTGGTCTCTCCAAGGCCGATCTCTGCGCTCTGGACATCGATCGATCACGCTATGCATTAGAGCTGGTGAAAGTCGCCCCAGAGCTGCCTCCAACGCAAAATTCCGGTGAAAACGTTTACCCCAAGATTTTCTGCTTCGTGAACACTATTTCAGTGCATCACAAGACCCGAGCTCAAGCTGTGGCGGAGACGTGGGGCCAACGCTGCGATAAGCTCATGTTCTTCAGTAATACAACAGACATAATTGTGGTGGGGGCAGGCACAGCCAAGGAGCGACGTTATGAGGTGATCAAGATGGACGTCATCGCAGACCACAACCATCTGTGGCAGAAACACAAGGTGACGCTCCGCTACGTGCACCAGCACTTCCGACACGAGTACGACTGGTTCTACAAGGCGGACGACGATGCGTACGTCATCATGGAGAATTTGAGGCATTATCTGAGGAGACCTGAGGTTATGCAGAGGTACAAGCGAGAGCCTATGCAGATGGGACACAGGTTTAATTTAACACAAGACTTGGTGAGTTACTACATCGTGGACGACTCGTTGGAAGCCATTTGGAGGTCAAGATGGGACCGGTGGGTGTTCAATTCCGGTGGACCCGGGTATGTCATGAATCGACTGTATATGGACAAGATCGTGAGTATCTTGCCGGACTGGACGTGCTTGTCGGACAGACACAGTGAAATGCTGCCGGATGATGCTTCGATCTCGTTCTGCATGATGTGGCACGACGTATTCCCGTGGGATACACGCGACCACCAAGGACGAGAGCGATGGCATGCAGATAAACCCAAGGGCGTCTTCTTCACCAACCCGAATCGACCGGAGTATTGGTATGTGCAGTACCATCAGCACATCGGCAGCGTGCGGTGGAAACAAGAAAGTGCTGCGTCTGATAGCGTAGCCTTCCACTACATCAGCCCGGCGCTCATGTACCATCTTGAACGCACATTTTACCTCTGTCGTGCCGGAGACGATGTGTTGGACGTCGCTGCCTTCAACGAGAAGTATGGACTTGTTCTCGGCGACAGCGTTATGGTATACCAAGACGTACCACAGAAAAAGAAACCCGTCGAGGCACCAGTCGAGACAACAGTTGTGACGGAAGCCATAGGTCAGGCAGGAGGAGGTGCGAGCGCAGAAAGGTAGTGAGATCAGGTGGAAGTTTGAACGTTTTTGCTTTATTACTAGCCGCACTCCTTTTCTATCGTTGTATTAGATCAAGTTGCATCTCAACATGAACCATGTTTGTCGAATCCTCCTGCCGTAATACTTCTCGTCACTGGGTACCGAAGAGCGACTGCATGTCTAGATTCGGGTTCTGCGCTTGCTGCCACTTGATTTGTGTCTCGAACTCCCTATTGGGGATCACCAGCTTTTCCGGAAGGTCGAGAATTCTTTTTACCGATGCGCTCGTGTTACTACCCAAGATTCCTGCCAGAGGCGACGCCGAACCTGATGCCAGAGCTTGCTCACGCCGGATAGCCAGAATTGGCATCTCCAGAAGCTCCTTGAACGCGTTCTTCTGTGTCTTCATACTGTGCTTCTCACGCAAAAGGGTGTCCAGCGCGTCCACCTGACCAGGCGTGACGTCCGGAAGAGATAACAAAATCTCGCGCGGAGCTGAACAGAGCGACGACGCGGGGCGAAGCGGCTGGTTGCACGGGTCGATGCCCTTACACTCTTCTACGGGAGTCAAGCCCAGCGTTAGCCTGCAATAAATGTTTCGCGCGAGATTGATGATTTCCCATTTAAGGCCATCTTCCTTCACGTGGCCGACATGCTCCCGCAGGATACCCTGGAGTGCTGCGGAGAAGAGGTCGCGACCAAGGAGGGCATGATACTTCGTGTCGGCATGCAATACATTGACGAGCTTATCGCCAAGTAGCACCGCCTTTCGGCAGCTCAGCGTGTCCTTCCAGCAAATCACCTGTACTAAAATCGCGCCGATGGCAAACGGCAGTGAAGGCGATTGCGTCAGAATATAATCACGCAGGACGGCATCTTCCGGGCTTGTCACGTGCTTCGGGTTGTCTGTGTCGGTCCCCACAACTGTCTTGGGATCGATAGCGTACTCAATAAAATCAATAACTTGGCGCGTCAGCTCCATCGCCATTTTCTCGCGCGTAATTTCCTGTTTTGCGTCTTCAATGCCAACTACCAGAGCGCTCCAAGGTGTTTGGGATGGCTTATCTCCAGACGCCGAACGCTGGAAAATTGATGCAGCGCGCTGTGCGAAATGACCAAACAAAGTCGCGAGCACCGGGTCCAGTAGTGATGGGTACAGCTCTCTGGGGCAGTTCTTCAGGAAGGGCAAATACACATACGCCAGTGCACCCTTCAGGTGGCGGTGCTCCATCAAGTCCAGATCGCTGAGCATACTATTCTGCAGGACGGCAGTCACCTGCGGATTCTTATAGAAGCTGGCCTGGCCCACAGCCACGCCCATCAAATGGTACGAAATATCGCGCACATTCTTGTGCCACTTCGACCACCTAGAGGCAGCGGACAACTTCGCCACTTCCTCTTCTTCGAGCTGGTTCTTTCCTCCAAGCAACTGAGCAACTTCATCCACTGAGACACTCAGCAACCAGCAAGCAGTGGAAGTTTTCATCACTGCTTCTTTCACAGCCGGTTCTTGCAGAGCATGAAGCGAGCGCACGAGAGACAACAAATTTGGTAGTAAATGCGGCCACGCGCCCTCAAATGCCCCCGTGTCATCAGTCGTCTTCGGTGAAAAGGTCACTCCTGCCCGTTTGGCAATACCATACAATGTTGTTAGCGTCTTAATAATCATTCCGAGTAGTTTCTTTGTCTTTGCATCGTTGGCAGCAGCTTCAATAGCGGTAACAATACTCTGCGGGGAGCTGACAAGCGTGGTCATCTCTGGAGATGTCCACAGAGTGAGCGGATCTTGCACGATCTGCTGCACGAACTGCACACGTTCTTCCCTGTTCTCCATCGAGTTCGAAACCAACACCAGCATTTCATAGAGCATCACACCTTCCGTGTCTGTGACACGATCAGCAGCAAAAAGCTCCTGCGCCTTCGTACACAACACCGGGAGTACCGGCAAAATGTGTGCGGGGATCGCCTGGCAGATGGAAACTAGAGAGGATAGTGCCCGCCGCCGAACGTTGATGGTGCCACTGCTCATTTTACCGTGTACGTCCTCGCCGGACATCACGAAGTTAATATTCGCAAAGAGCATTTCAAATACTGCTGTAAGCGTGCTACCATCGAGCATGTAGTACTTTGCAAACGATGCCAGCACAAGAAGCTGGCGAAATTTAAGAAGTGGATCGGGAGTGTCGAACGATAGAATCGCCTGCAAAATCACCCGCAAAGCCTGGTGGTTTATGGGATTTTGCATTGCGTTTGCAGGGAGTTGCTTCACGATGCAGTCTACCAGAGACGAGATGCCTTCGTGGTACAAGTAGGCGGTACTGAGGTCAGTGCAGAAACCACGATCAGCGCTCAAATGGTCCGTCCCTGCAGCATACTGCGTCAGCACGAATGCCAAGCGCTCGTGCAAAGACTGTAGCACGATGGTTGGGTTCAGCTGCACCAACACGCGAATTAATGCGTACAGACGTCCCCGGAAGTTTCCGTAGTACGAAATGTACTCGTTGTGGTCATCAAATTCTTCTCTGCTGCAGTCGCAAGCTGCTGTTTGAGGCCCCGGGTTCTCGCGCTCTGGCGAGCCCAGTTTGAAGTATTTGTCGAATGAGACCTGTCGTAGCTGCTCCAAAATGTCTGCCAGGAATGCTTCTCCTTGCTTCAAAATCGTCTTGTTTTTCAGCACTGTTAGCCACAAAATAATCTGTGCTTCCGTAAGGATCAGACTCGGGTGGGCGAACAGCTTGCACAGATTCTTGAGAATCACACGAAGCAGCGCCATCTCCTGCTCACCAGGTCCGTCCAACAGTAGCACGTCCAACTGACACGTGCCCCACGCGACCAACACGTCGTTCACTTTCTTGTGGAAGCGCAAATTCGCGTCCAAATCCGGCTCCAGCGTCGTCAAATCCATCGTATCAACCTTCTCAATAATTTGACTGATGCTCTGCAGCATAATCGCTCGATTCTCCTTCCCGAACCCTCGCGTCATGAAAACCTCCAAACACTCCGCTCCCGCCAAGCGGAACTCCTTATCATCCAGCAACAACACCGCGACCATAATAAAGTTCGTCGACGGGTCCACAGGCCGTTCCAGTGGCATCCACTCGAGAAACTCCTTCAGCATGTCTAACGCGGCCTGGATCAGCCTCTGACTCCTGTTCTTCTGCACCGGCGTCGCTGTCTGCGACCTGTACATCGCGTACTGCTTCTCCAGCTCCTGATACACCACTGGGAATAGTTGTGGCAAGCAGGCATTCAAGCCTTGCAAGATATCCTTCCTCCTAGCTGGAGGGATCGACGTATTGAAGGAGCTGCTAACGCAATCTTCCGCCAGCGACCTCAAGATCATGAGCACGAGCTCCACTTGTCTACTGGAGCCAGTCTGCCACACCTGCAGCAGCTCCGGGAGCAGCTCCGGCCACCGTTGAGGGAACTGTCGCTTGGCGATTTGAGCCAAGAGCGCCACCTTCTTTTCCCGCACAAACACGGGCTCGTCCGCGTCGTTGTTCTCTCTCAGCAGAAGCTCCACGAGTTCCGCACGCATCTTCTGCTGATCTTCGAGGGGCAGCGAGCCCCAACGGGTCAGCACATGATGTTCCAGCACGTGCAGAGCGAAATGTTGACGCGTGTGCAGCTCCAACGCGTCGCCGCCGCCAGGATTCCGGTACAGGGCCACGGCGTACAGCGCGCAGTCCGGGCGACTCTTGAACTCCTCGCAGAAGGCGTACGCAGCCTGGCGGTCGCTGGGCGATGCCAGAGGCGAGTGACTCACCTGCACGGCCAGCAGGACCTGCTGGTATAACTGCGCGTCCATGGATTGAAAATAAAATGACTGGCGATTGTAAGCAGTTGAACTGCATACAAAATGCAAGTGAAAAAGTAGCAGATCTATGGGACAACTTGTTCCGGACAAGGGCAAGACAACTTCAACTCGTTACTGAAGTATGATATGCCCTACGTTAGGCATAGCGCATGGCGTCAGGGGAGAGCGCTTCGCCGTAGTCGCCCGTGGGGAGTTTGTCATCGGTAGGTGTGGCGTTCTCCTTGGGTGCGGGCGCCGTGCTGTAGCATATGAGGCCGACGTACACAAGCGCCAACGCCAGCCAGTACCATTTGTTCACGGCTTCATCGAAGATGAGGTACGACACGGCCACGGTGAAGATCGGGCCTGTGAGCAGACTGAGGTTGAACATGAGCGACTCGGCCCAACGCAGGAACACCGACGTGATGGTGTAGAAGATGAAGAGCACGCACACATAGCCCGCCATGTAGCCGTAGATGCGGCCGTTAAAGTCGACTGCTTCAATAGGATTGCGCTCGAGGATGAGCACTTGAATGATGGACACAATCGAGGCCCAGAAGCCCAGGAAGCCCAACACCTCAATGTTCGAGTCGACGTTACGCGTCTTGACCACAGCTTGGATCATCACGTTGGACGTGGCGTAGAAGGCGGCAGCGATCAACGCGTACATGTCGCCACGAACTTCCCGACTGCTGGTCCCATTGGCGGATGACGTGTAGTCGGACACGAAGATGACGACGGAGCCTCCCAGTGCGATCAACGCACCGAGGTAGTGGCGGATCGAGTAGCGCGTCTTGAGGAACAAGAAGCAGAAGAGCGTCACGAACGGCACCGTCATGTTCAGGATAAGACTGAGTGTGGCGTAGTTGGCGTAGTTGTAGGCCTTGACGGCGAAGTAGTTGCCCTCCACGTCGACAACTGCCAGGATTATGTAGAACCACCAGGGCACGCCGATGAGCGGCGACTTGCGCACGAAGCGGACGATCAGGTACACCACCCCCAGCATCACGTACAGACACGTGCTCTGCAGAGTCGGCAAGCTGGCGTTCTCGAGCGTCAGGTACTTGGACAGGATGCCCGACGCCACGTTGAGCAGCATGATGGCCTGACCGAAGCCGAAGCAGATAGACTGGAACCTCGCACTCTCCTTCATACCTGGCAACGAAGTGGAAGCTTCGGAAGTGAAGTTAGGCGCGCTAGAGACCGGCGATACGATATTCGAACGAGCCGCTCAGCCGTCGGTCTGCACCGTTAACGCTGGACCCACTGGCGCGGAGCTGTCGACTACGATTATACAAACGTCGAGAGAGCGGAGACCGAGCAAAGATTTGCCCAACGGTACCGCATCACACAACCAGTCAGTGTCGGCTTGGCGGCGTTCCATTCGGCTGAAGTTCAGACTGAACTGGGCGTCCGAACTGATAACGAGCACCTCAACCACTGCAACATGCATTACGGCTCGAACTCGGAGAAGTTTATGACAGAGTAGAAGTTACCAGTATGGTCGACATGGTCAACAACGTGGCGGGGACACCTATGATACTGTACTTCACTTGACGCCGACCATAGAGGTTTTGTGGTCGGCGCAATGGAGTTGTATCCAGATACGGCAACATAAAATCTTTTAACGAAATGATAACGTTGAGTGCTGCATTAGGATCGGAAGAGCTACAGGTATTCGTTCTACGTATTCCTACGGATGACCAAAACTCGCATCTCCGAAGAAGCCTAGGTGCGCGAGTAGGGCGGCAGTGTATCTGGTGGTCCGAAGTCACAACTTCCCGGTTGGTAGCTCTTGATGTGCGTGGCGATCTGCGCCAACGTGCAGCACGGGCAGAAGAGTGAGGCGCAACAGTCCCGGCAGCACCCACCGGGGATTTGGAATCGCTCGCGAGTCAGAGCTCGCACCTTCCAGATCCAGATGAACAGGATCACGTGCACCGTGCCGCCAGTAAGCAGAATCAGGGTGAACAGCGTGGCCAATGCGCACCAATACGGCGCCATTCCCAGGCGAGACGAAATTTGCGCGTGCGTGACACAGGGGCAGAAGGTGACCATGCAGCAGTTGGGCACGCAGTGCTTGAAGCAACCACACCACAAGGTTGTTTCCCAGCCTCCGATTTTGATGTTGCCTACGCCATCGTCTCGGACAAACGCCCCTCCGTGTGGGTTTCCTGAGGGCGTCAATGGGGCATTGACTTGGATGGCGTAGGGGTGGTCGCCTTCATCGGGTTTTGGAGACGGCGTTGGGGACTTGCTCATGATCGGGAGCGTGTCAGCGACAATGTGAGAGCTGGATGTTGAAACGATACTCGTGCGACGAAAGAAGCAAAAGCGATAGTGGCCAGGTGCTTCCAACAGAGTGAAAGCTGGACGATTTGCTTGTCCACTTCAACATGATCCAAATTGAGACAGATCCGATATGCCTCTCCAAATCATCCACTGGAAGCCATGGTAAGGAAGCCTACGTGAGTGGCATCTATTTACGCTTAATGTGCTTAACTGTCGATTGCTGTCACAGCGTCAGCTACCCGGACTTGTTGCTCTGAATGCCCCGGGTAAGCAGCAGTACAAGTACTCAACAGCAACAATGTAGTACTCAAAAGTTCCGTCCTATCCGGATATGCTGTTTTCTTGCCATGGAAGAGGTAGACGAAGATCGAAATGGTCAGGATCCCGGCGAGAGCTAACAATTTCTCACGAGCAATGACCATGCTGCAAAATCCGACTTAGAAGTCATGTGTGGCAGTTCTTCACTTAGTCATATAAACCATAGGCCTTGTGTTACGCTGCCAGATTGTCTGCATAACTGATAGGGACTTGGTTGTCCATGTATGTGCTCTTAGTCGGCGTGATGCAGTCCTTACAGCACACCTCTCAATAATTCGGGCAGCAAACTCCACCACATCGCATGGTGTTACCCAAGAGTTTCCAGAATTCCATTCCACAGTGCCCAGAGAAGGCAAATGATGTGACACAGGGACAAGAGACATCAAACAACGGATGGCACAGGGGCTACAGCATATTTTTTCGCACTCAATTCATTATCTGTGAGCTTTGGTGTGTTCTTGCCTATAGCTTGATGTGACTTTATCACTGAGAACTTCATTTCTGCGGTAGGTTCATACCAATAAGCTTCTCATTCTCGCGAGTAGTCTTCGAGAGTAGCCTTCATAGGTGCTTGTTTATCTTCTTTCGCTGAATCCTTGCGCCGGGGTCGTGACTTGAAACAAGAAGACGGTATTTTTCTTTGCTCTGCTTATCGTGCGGGGTAATAGGTTTTCACTGTCGATAATTGTAGTCGCGAGGCAATCCTTGACGCTAGCAGGAATTCAAACGTAGACGAGAACAAACAAATGCTGTGGGAACAAAGCAGAATGAGTGAGATGGAAGTGAGACTTTGGCTATTGTAAGGTGGTGGTTAGTTGCGATCGGTTTGTTCTCGTGCACGTTAATCCCAACCAATATACGGCTACGATGCCAAAGCTTTGTTGGGCCGTAGAATTGGGTGCCAGCTTTTACACGGTTGAGTGAAAAACAAAATCGTACGGTCGAAAGAGCTCTCTCTAACAGTGATCCTACGTAAGAACCTCATACTTGGTGCGATCTCGAACGAGACATCTCGGTTCGCGTGGGGAAAAGGCAACTTCAAAGCGTTCTAGGCTTGCTTGTACGATGGGAGCGTGTCTTGCGGCCCAAAGTCGCAGCGTCCAGGTTTGTAACTTGATGTGGGTAGCAATCTGAGCGAGCGTGCAGCACGGGAACCAAAACGAAGCGCAATAGTCCTCACAGCAACCACCAGCGATCTTGAACCGTTCTCTCGTCAGTTGACGTAGTTGCCAGATCCACACGAATAGGATCGTGTGCGCAATCCCGCATGTAAACGAAAACAGCAGCACGAGTGTGATCAGCGCACAGGTGTACGTCGTCATACCCAAGCGAGCTGAAATCTGCGCCACCGAGACACAGGGACAACAAGTTGTCATCAGGCAGTTGGGTACGCAGTGTGTGCAACAACTACAAAACTGCACTTCCCATTTTTCGAGTGTGGTCCCCGATGGATCCTTGTCTGGCTTCGTTTCTTCTACAGGAATCGCCACCGCGACGTCCACGGGGTTTGCGTTGGGCTTGGCAGGGTCGCCTACTGGGACTGCGTACGGTGCCTCCATGTTCATGGCAGTAAGCTTCCTTATAGTCTGTAATTACTAGAATAGAGAGGTGGTTGCATAGCAAAACATAGTTTGGTGGGATGGAGATGACTTGCAGATTCGGTTCGTAAATAGAGTTCTGTACCATCGCGTAAACCATATACCGACCCGAGAATTGCATCAGCTCATTGACTGAAACGATTCAAATTGAATAAGTATTTGCGTTTCCATTGCTTCAATTTTTAGTTTTCAAGCTAGCAGTTCTTTATCATTTCCATTGCTTCAGTTTTTTCTAGTTAGTAGTTCTCTTTCATTTTAGTCTAAGTATGCTGGTACGGCGCTAGCGTGGCTTGGGGTCCAAATGCACAGCTCCCGGGCTTATAACTCTTGATGTGAGTGGCTATCTGGGCCATGGTGCAGCACCCGCAGCAGCACGAAGCCAGACAATCTCCACAGCACCCACCTGGAATCTGGAAACGCTCACGTACCTCCTTACGAGCCATCCAGATCCACACGGCAAATGCAATTGTCCCCACGCTAGGAAAGATCAGCAGCGCGATCGAGAGCAGCAAGGCCCACTTGTACGATATCATGTCGAGACGTGACAAGATTTGGGCCAGGGCGACGCAGGGACAGCAAGTTGTCATGAAGCAGTTGGGCACCATGTGCGTGCAGCAACCGCAAAAGTCCACCTCCCATTTTCCGGTCGTGAACTCCCCGGACGTAGGCTTTTCTTCAGCTTGGCCCGCCTTGGGTTCCTCCACTGCGATTGCGTAGGGTTTCGCACCTTCTAGATCGGCCATCTTGAGCTCCTGTTTTATTGTTGATGAGTGGTGATTCCTTGTTTGTGAGTTGCAAAATGAGATGGCTACTAGAACAGCAGCAAGCCCACAGGAGAATGAGGCACTACATGTCACTTGCTCCCCTGGATAAGAAACCACCAAATCGGCCAGCACGGATAAAGCCACGCTAAGTAGTTCCACAATAGACTGAGCAAAAGTAGCTGATGAACAAGTATAAGAGCCGCGTAGGAGATTCGTGCAAACTGACAACAGCTCCGTCTAAAGTTAGTTGGTTGCGGGAACGCAGTCAGTGACAGCATGGTGTCTGGTGATACTCCATTGTGATGCTGAATCAGAGGCGATTAACTACTCATGGATGGCGGAATAGCTCTGCGTTCTACGAAAATGAAACGAATCTTGAAAGTATCATGGGTATGCAAAGTTTCAACTCGCTGCACCAGTTCGCAAGAATGGCCATAAAATATCGGTTTGATTGAAGCCGAATCAGCTCCTACTTCGTTAATTGCTTAGATGCGGCTGTATGGCGGCAGCGTATCTTGGGCTTGAAAGTCACAGCTTCCGGGCTTGTAACTCTTGATGTGCGTCGCCAGTTGCGCCATGGTGCAGCACCCGCAGCAGACTGAGGCACAGAAGTCTCCACAACAGCTACCAGAAATTTGAAAGCGCTCGCGTGTTTGCGTTCGCGCTTGCCAGAGCCAAATGACCACGACAAGGCTAGCGACTCCACCGGTGCAGACAAACAGCAGCGTAAACAGCACCAAGGCGATGTCGTACTGCAGCATGCCGAGGCGTGCCGAAATTTGGGCCAGCGAGATACATGGGCAGAAGAAGGTCACCAGGCAGTTGGGCACGCAATGCGTGCAGCAACCACAGAGACCGACTTCCCACTTGCCAACGGTGATGCCCAAGTCATGCTTGAGGGCCGTGGAGTCCTCTTCCACTTCGATGGCGTATGGTAACTCCGATCCTCCCATAATTTAGTTTCTTCTTGGTCTTCTCGGGCTGCTCTGCTGCGAAGTTGTTCGCGAGTTGAAGAGTGAACTTTTTGACAACCAACACGAGACAGGAGACAGGAGACATCTGAATTCGTGGCGGGCAATCAATTGCCTCTATCGCCAACAGCAATCACGTTCACTGTCAACATCGGTGCACCTTCTCGAGAGCCAGGCTCGTTGTACATAATGCACTCGATAAAAGGTGATCGCACAAACTTGTCACTTCATTACGACCCGCTGCAGTTTGCCCTGTGTGTATAATTACAGCATTTCGAGTAAGCTTAGCAGCCCGCAGGTCTTAGCAAGCAAGTGCACCAGGCGCAGCGGTAGTAAAGCAGTCTGCACCGGAATCTCCGAATATCAGCGCCGACAACAGCAATACTGCAAGGCTGCTGTAGCAATGCATTGATAGGTGTTATTAGTGATAAAAAAAAAAATCAAGTGTACGTGCGATGAGTCGATTGAGGAGTATCACCGCCATAGACTAATCGTCGTTAGACTGTGGATTGGGGCTTTAGATGCGGCTGTACGCCGGTAGTGTGTCTTGAGCTTCAAAGTCGCAACTTCCCGGTTCGTAACATTTGATGTGCGTTGCAAGTTGAGCCATGGTACAACACCCGCAGCAACAAACAGCGCAGTAGTCTCCACAGCAACTCCCAGGAATCTGGAAACGATCGCGCGTTTGCATTCGCGCCTGCCAAAGCCAAATGGTACCCACAATGCATCCGATTCCTCCCGTGAAGACATAAAGCAGGATGAACATCACCAAGGCCAGGTCGTACTACATCATGCCCAGACGTGCGGAGATCTGAGCAAGCGAGACGCATGGGCAGCACGAGGCCATGAGGCAGTTGGGTACGACATGCGTACAGCAGCCACAGAAGTCGACGTTCCATCTGCCGACGGTGATGCCTATTAATAACTCGTCCATTGTGGTCGTATCGTCGTCATCCACTTGGATGGCATAAGGTAGATCGATCTCGCCCATGCTGAGCCTGGTGAGTTTCAGCTACGAAC
The DNA here is from genome assembly GCA_001314375.1 of Phytophthora podocarpi. Lineage (NCBI taxonomy): Eukaryota > Oomycota > Peronosporomycetes > Peronosporales > Peronosporaceae > Phytophthora > Phytophthora podocarpi. Next base: position 22,940 of record LGSN01000262.1, on the reverse strand, counting down.
TCTGCGTGGCAGCTTGCAAGTTGTGGAATGAAGAGTAGCTGTAGCTAGACGACCCTGTCGCCGCTTGATGGCCGAAACCATCGCGAGTATTGGGTACATGGATGCAAATCCCGCGTGGTGCTGGATCGAACAGCGAAAACCAACACCCGGCACCACATGCGGTAAGAACTATGGGTTCTGCCTACACTTCTTTCATGGGTCAAGCATTTCCAACTGCGACTAACTTGTGAGCATTAGCTTCGCGCGTTGCGGAATGAGACGAAGGCGGCAGACGTTGATGCGAACAGTAAAACGTTCCCAGTGTTTCGCATACTTAATTAAGACTTAGTACATTATTTCGGCTCGATGAGGTGGGGGTCGCCTACAATTGCCAAGTACTCGCACGCCATAAATCACTGCATGGCGTAGCTTCCACAACGTCTCTGCCAAAGCTAAAGCTGGCACCGCATCATTGATACTGTGGTTATTTGCACGAGCCGTGGCATGCTACAGTGCTGCATGTCCGATCGATGAAGAAATCCATCAACCGGTTGGCCTGCAAAATTGATCACGAACAAACTTGTGGTTGGTATGGTAGTGAACGTTCAATGCCACCACACACCAATCATCTTTACTTAAGATCACAACCAAATGGAACAGGCCTAGAGATACAGATAGACAATCGACGAATGTCATTGGTTTGTTCCAGTCTGCAAACTTCTCTCCGCTCATCTACAGCTTCCTAACTTCCTTCAGCACAACAACGCACCGCGTTTTACGTGCGGTTGTATGCGGGTAGCGTATCTTGAGCTTGAAAGTCGCAGCTGCCAGGCTTGTAGCTCTTGATGTGCGTCGCCAATTGCGCCATGGCACAGCACCCGCAGCAGCAAGCAGCGCAGTAGTCTCCCAAACAACTCCCAGGAATCTGGAAACGTTCACGCGTCTTGGTACGTGCTTGCCAGAGCCAAATCGCACCCACAATGCATCCGATTCCTCCCGTGAAGACGTAGAGCAGGATGAACAGCACCAAGGCCAGGTCGTACTGCATCATGCCCAGACGTGCGGAGATCTGGGCAAGCGAGACGCACGGGCAGCACGAGACCATGAGGCAGTTGGGTACGACATGCGTGCAGCAGCTGCAGAAGTCGACATCCCATTTGCCCACGGTGATACCCAGGTCTGCAGCCTTGGGGTCGTCGATATGGATGGCGTACACTTCTTCTGTCTCGGCCATGGACTTTCAGTTCGTTCTTGCTTGGTTTTCTTGTGTGTAGCAGCTTGCGAGTTGGGAAATGAACGAGGTGAAGCCGCGGATGATCATCTAGGTAAAGGACTAGCCTATGGCTGCTCGTGTGGCACACGGTGTGCACCCATTCGCTAGGTACATGTTAAAACCAAAATTGTTGACTTTCCACATACTTTTCCATTACTTTTAGGAAACTCTGGTAAGTACCTAATATTATGGAAACTCGCACTTCAACATGCACATTTCGTCTAGATTAGCAACGGGCGGCAGAAAATGTTTTCCAGAAAGCAGTGCGCAAGTCGCCTAATATCGTATCGCCGCGACAACGGTTTTGGGTATACTTGTTAGAGTCTCTAACAAGTGCACCCAACTAACTTAGAGTCGACTCTACCCAGGAACGCTTTCATCATAAACAGCACACTTCGATGGCACTAACCACGTGATCTCGTCTCGATCAATCCATTTGTTCAACGCTTGCTTGGACTACCCTGTAGTACCGCTACATGTAGTTAGTGCTGACTGTACGCTGGCAAGGTGTCCACTGGCGGAGGTCCGAAGCTGCAGCTACCGGGCGTGTAGCTCTTGGCCTGCGTGACAGTCTGGGCCAGTGCGCAACACGGACACCAAAACGACGACCAGCAGTCCTCAAACCAGTTGCCGCGGATCCGGTACTGACTGCGTGCCTTCGCACGAAGCTGCCAGACCGTGATGGAGAAAAGCACGTAGCAGACTCCGGCGAGGATGAGGTAGATGTACCACGTGTCGTCCTCGCCCCAATGGTGATACTTGTACTTGATGTAGCCCCACACCACCGAATCACTCGACACGATGACCGAAACTTGATTAATAAACAGTGCCAGCATCACGTATTGCCCCACAACGACGACGAGCGACGAAAAGAGCGCGATCCAGTATCGAGTCAGCCTGAATTTGGCAGAAAACTTCTCCATGACCTCGAGCTTCGACGCGACTTGTGCAACCGAAACGCACGGGCAGAGCGTGACCATCGCGCAGTTGGGGACGATCTCGGTGAAACAGCCAAACAAACTGGTGTTCCAGGTTCCTGGCAAATGGCTTGGAGCGAAATCGCCGGGAGTGTCGACTTGAGCAGCATACGGAACGCCATCGGATTCACCCGAGCGAGCCGACGTGACGTAGTGCTCATCCATTTTGAGTCGCTGACGGGACGTGGTTGTAAGCGCTGCGTGGAGAATTCGTAACTAAGACCCTGGACATGCACCGCCCGCACTACGGGAAACTAATCAAGATATTAACCCATCACTTTCCGGCTATTGATCGTAGCTGCACATTGTGGCTGTCAGAAATTCACACGAGACACCCACGATTAACTCACTTCAACTTTTTCTACCACTCAAAAAGTGTATTAACGACAACCAAACACAAACGTATTCCTCGATCTCGCATTGACAATGCCTACACCGAGTAAGGAGGTAGCGTGTCCGCCACTGGGCCGAAGTCACAACTGCCGGGCGTGTAACTCTTGATGTGGGTCGCCATTTGCGCGAGAGCGCAGCAGGAGCAGCAGAACCCAGCGAAGAAATCGTTCCGGGAGCTTCCGGGGATCTGGAATCGTTCACGGGTCTTCACGCGGAGGTGCATCACGAACACGGCAAACACCACGTGGACCATGATCATGACGGCGCGGTACACGATAACACCAGCCCCTGAATCGCTGCTAGTCGAGTAGGTGTACGACGTCCCATCATTGGCGTAGCTCGTCTTGACCGTGTAGCTGCTCGAAGCTGCGCTTGACGCTATGCCACTAACCACAAACTCGGCCACGATGATCACTAAGCAGGCGATAAGAGCCTTCGAGTACGTGGTGACTCCGAGCCGTGCCGAAATCTGCGCCACAGAGATGCACGAGCAGAACGTGACCATAAAACAGTTTGGCATGAGGGTATTGAAGCAATCCCAGAAGCCCACTCCCCATTGTCCTCTTATCAGACCGTCTTCACTCTCGAGATCTTTCATCCCACCAGGGTTGACAGGTCCAGCTTCAGCGTCCGGCTGATCCCAGTACGGAACTTCCACGGGTTTGGCAGGCGTCTCGGTGCTGAGTGCTTGGTTCATCTTGACGAGGTGTTTGAATGCTTGGTGGCTGCTTGGGGACGAAGCGACTTGAGGCTCCGTAGGAAATCGGACAGTGAGCTAGAAAGAAAGCTGCTCAAACTGCTGAAACCATTGCGTTGCCCACACGCTATAGAGCAGCAATGGGTCATTTTACCGCACCTGTTGGTTGTTGCAGATGTTTCGTCCTGTACCGCTGAGCTTGGAAACCAGCCTAGACAGCGGCTTGGGTCAGAGCTTAATTTAAGAGACGACAGCCGTGTAGGTTCAAAGTTCTGAGTCAGAACAGAGGACACGTACGATACAGATAGCTTAGTCGAAAATGCCTCCTGTTATGGGCAGACAGACTGAGTCTAGACGGAAGAGCACGACAGCAAACTGCAAAATATGTATTAGGGGGTTTCAGTTTTAGATTTTTCGCGCATTCCTTGGCTTAGCTAGCCTGTTCAAAACGATTTGATCTGTTTAGAAAGGGTATGCTGCTTCTAAGGAAGTTCTGGTTCGGGAATAGTCGCCGCCTTCCTGTCAAGCCAGAACAACGCGTCTGCTTCACCCTCGCCAAGCGTGCCTTCGTCGAGGTTGAACATCTCGCAGCCGTGGCCGCGGCCCAGACTCAGCAGGACGCCTTCACGATGTCGTCGACGACCGTGTAGTCGCGCGACGAAGAGCCGTCGTCGTACTGGTCGATGGCTACATCACGAGCAGTTCGTCTATGAACTTGAACGGTTCCATGTCGGGGCGACCCCGCGGTCCGTACTCCGTGAAGAAGCACAGACCGATCGTCTCCAAGCCGTGCCGCGAGTTCGGCACCAAGAATTTGTATGCAGGAGATCGGTAGCATGAAGGAGCGTTTCAGCGATGAGGACATCGTGGACTTCCGCGTGACCAAGAAAAGCTGCGAGGAGGAGTCCGCGAAGACGAGGCAAAGTGGCGAAAAGAAAGCAAGACTGAAAATTAAAGCACAGCAGGGGCAGTTCGACCAGACAATGGCTTTCAAAAAGGAAGAACTGGAACATCAGATAAAAGAGAAAGAGCTGGACCGAGTTGAACGTCAAGAGGTTCGATGTGAGCTACGTCATGAAAAACGAGATAAATAGCGCCGGGTTATGGCTGTTGAGCTCTCTCGTGGCGGGAAATCAACTGCTGAAATCAAAGCGCTGGTGGACGCTGTCCTTCCAAGCATTTAGTTCAGTCGTACAACAATGCATGCTTGATCCGTTCGCGCTTCTAGCGTCCAGCTTTGTCGCCAAGTAGCGTGCAAAGGGTATTGTCTTGGTCGTCTTCATCTTCAAGTTGGTGTCGTCCCATTCGTCCCCCAATATCAAACCAAAGTTATGCAGCATGGCACACGCTAGGACGTGGTTGTTCACATGGCGGAAATCGTTCTTCGTTTTGATTTGCGTGCGTATTCCCTTAAGAGACATCCAACGATTCTTGAGAAGACCGATGCAGTTTTCGTTAATGACCCTTGCAGATGAGATGACCTCATTGAAAGCTGTGTTTTCGGAGGTGTCTGCCGCAGGCCGTTTGTACGGAGTGACCATCCGTGTACTGAGAACATATCCAGTGTCTCCGATCAGGTACTCATCGTCCGAGAAGTAGCGATGCGGTTGCTTTGCAATTGGCATCTTGGAAAACACCGTTGAATCGCAGCACGAACCTGGCCAGCCCGTGAACGCCAAGAGAATCAATTTGTCTTCATTGCACACGATCTGTACGTTAAAGCTGTACCGACATTTGCGATTGTAGAACTGCCCGCCATTGATGTGTGGCTTCTGGTCGAAGATAACGTGTGTCTCATCCACAAAGCCCACGACGCCCTCAATCAATCCAAAGCGTTCTTCATAAAACGCTGAGGTTACACTCCACTGCCGACGACTTGGCCACGAAACCAATCGAGGAAAATGGCGGAGCAGAGCCTTCTGTACACAACGGACATAGGAAGAAACAGTGCCGTTGCCTATCCCATAATGACGAACCACGCGGTCGACAGAGTTCCCGTTTCCGTAAGCGCCGTACCATTCTAGTGTAACAACTAGCTGAATTGCCATGGCTTCTTTGCTTTTGTGCTTTTGGGGCGAAATACCACGTCGTCGCGGATCATTTCAAGCAGCACCTCAAAAGTGCTTTTGGTGACGCGCGTAAACTTGCGAAAGTCGTCGTCACGGAGCTGAAACACCAACTGTCGGTGGGCAGTAGAGCGCACGACGTTCTTCCGCTCAACCGAGTAGCGCAGTGAATCCAGGGCAGCACGCATTTCCACAACTCGTGACAGAAGAGCATCGTCGGGGTCCGAGTCCGAAGCACTGCCTTTTCCGTCCGAAGAAGAGTCTTCCTGGTTCAGCTCCCGCAGCATCGCGAACTGGAAGATGATACCGGTCATCTCACGTTTGAGCTTCTTGAAGTCCGACGTGGGCATGTTGCAACGTAGATCACGGTTGACGTAGCACCAGTTATTTATTTGAGATGAGAGGTGAACAGAAGTGTTCTCTGACTGCGGATCTTCCAAGTTCCGTTTCATGGATTGATAAACTGAACCCCCCCCTCGCCGTTGTTTTCTGCTCATTCCTCGGCTCATCCTTTGACTTATTCCTTGCTTAAAAACACGAGCAAATCTAAAACTGAAACCCCCTATTATAGGAGGATTTCCATTGCTGACATACCTACCATCGCATCGCTCTATACCCTCATTCTGCTTCGAACTTTCCAAAGTTAAGGTTATTCTCGAGAGGCTTGAAACTAATTAAACATCCAACTTTTGGCAGCACAAAGACAGCAATACAACCCCATCCTGATACTAAACCGCGCGCGAGTCTCCATTCAAAGTTCAAAAACTTAGTGGAGTTTGCTTCCTTTATTCGAGTAACTTCAGTCTAGGGGGATAAGTCCTCTTGTGTTTACATGAAGACTTCTGGTATCGTGGATATCGTTGTGGCAGTATTTGCATTTGATTTCAAAGGCTGTCCTTTCACTATAAAGGATAGGAGGGACAACACTGTGAGATTGTGAAGACGGAATATCCAACACGTTGAAAGGTAAAATAGGTTCATTCAAAGTGCCCTATCCGGATAGTACGAAGTACTAGAAGTACAAGGTTTGCTGTCGCTCATGGCATGTTTTGCGTTCCTGTGTATGGGGGCAGCACGTCGGGCGGGCCAAAGCTGCAGTCACCCGGCTTGTAGCTCTTGATGTGCGTGGCAATTTGTGCCATCGTGCAGCAGGAGCAGCAGCACGACGCCCAGCAATCTCCGCACGGTCCTCCAGGAATGTGGAACAGCCGACGAGTTGTTTGGCGAAGGTGCCAAATGTACACGAAGAAGATGGCGCGCACGATGGTGACAATCCAGGACTGGACTGGATTGCTCTCCTGCTCACCGGTGTCGTCTGAGTCGTCTGAGTAGCCCCTTGTACTTGTACTTGACGTGGAGCTGTACCACCCGCCCGAGCTGCTACTCGGGTACAGGCCTGCGATAATCTCGGCTAGTGTCAGCAACAAGAAGATCACAAGTGTACGCCTGTACGGGGCAACGCCGAGACGCTCAGAGATCTGGGCTAGTGAAACGCACGGGCAGCACGTCACCATGCAGCAGTTGGGAATCATGGTATCGCAGCAGCCCCAGAAGTCGGCCGACCATGCGCCTACCATGATGCCTTGGTCATTGACTCCAGCCTGACAAGTCTGTCTTGGTGGGTTGGGAACTTGTTCTACATACACAACCGCCTGAACGGGAGTCGCGTAGGCTGTAGGGTAGGCAAGCGTCTCCTGTGTTGGCGGGGGCTTCTGGAAGTCTGCCATCGGGATGCGGGGCTGCAAGTCACGAAGTGATCCTTTTGTCAATCAAAAGGCACTTGCAGATAAGAAGCGAGGCAACAATGACCTCCGAAATAGCTGAGTGGGACTCTACAAAGACTTGAGACCACATGTGAAGACCAAAGCAATAGGTTCCCCAATTAGGTTGGAAATACATTTTGTGCAACGGCACTTAAATGAACGGTTTGCAGTTGCGCATCAAGGTAAAGAACGACCAGTATTTGGTGAATTTTACACGGCGTACGACTTGCCTGGGTAGGCCTGGAGCACATCGGGGGCTCCAAAGGTGCAGCTTCCCGGCTGGTAGCTGCGAACGTGAGTTCGAAGCTGTGCCACCGTGCAGCACGAGCAGAACCACGAGCTCAGACAGTCCGTCGCCGCGTTGCCCGGGAGTTGGAATTGCGTGCGTGTCTTGGTGCGGAGCTGCCAGATGTAGACGAACAGCAGCATCTGCACGATGAGCGTGATGACCACGAAAGTGCCGTTGACAGCCTTGTCGTTGCTGTAGTACTCGTCACTGGAGTCGTCGTCCTCGTCGGCCGTGGTCCAGATCAACATGAACATGGTGAGCTCCACCGCCGTCACGAACAGCAGCAAACTCAGCACGACTCTGTATGAGGCGACACCTAGTCGAGTGGACAGCTGAGCCAGCGCCACACACGGACAGAAGGTGACCATGAAGCAGTTGGGCGTGAGGTTGTCGAAGCAGTCGAAGAGGCCGGCGGCCCAAGCCCCCGTCGGGATCCCGTCGCCGGCGACCACTTCCACTGTGCGTGGCGTGTCCAGCTCCAAGGCTATAGACGGAGACGGCAGGTGGTTCACCCTGTTCACGTGCATCGGTGCCAGATCACCAGGCGTCGTCACCTGCGTGAACTGCGCACGCGTCGACTTGGGGTCCATATCCTGCATAGCTGAGAGTTCGGATACAAGGTCTTGCGGTTGAGATAGCAAGTTAGCAAGTGGTTCTACAGGGTTCCACACAACGACAACCCACCACACGTGAGTCGCACGCCCACGCACATCGGAGCCGATGGCTGCAGCTTGATATCCGCAGAATTCGTAATCTGAAAATTTGTTCAATATGGTTTTGCCCAATGAACGACCACGATTTGATCAGGAAGGTTTCGTCCATGCATCCACTGTTCAGCGCCTTCAACCTGGCTGCCATACAAATCTCTGGTAAATTAAGCAACGAACGGCATTGACAAACGGTCTCAAACTTGACTGCAACAGCATAGGAACACCAGTCGACACGGAACAGCGCTTGATTGCTTGGTGCACTTTACCCTACACAAATATCCTGGCCCTCTGCTCACTGGTAGCCGTAATGATTACCGCCGCCGTTGAAGGCTGCACTGCCACTGCTGGGCGTTGCGTTGCTGGCCGAATTCACAGCGGCGTGGTTCGCATAGCTGCTGGGTGGAGTGACAGAGTGCAGTGGCTCGGAGGCAGCGTCCGGCTCTGCGGAGCCAGTCGCAGTTCCAGCGCTGCCGTTATCGAACAGCCCGTCGTTCAGCGCCATGCGAACCGGCGGCTTCCGCTTGTATGTGTAGCCAATGAACTTGTTGAAGGTCAGCGGCTTGCCGTCGGGGCCGAACGCTTGCGGTAGTTCGCCTCCGTTATCATCATGTGCCATTGCACCATTGCCGCGATCTGCGCCGTTGAGCCCGCCCATAGGCGCTGCAGGAGGTACGTGACCCATCGCGGACGTCTGCACCGGAACTGGCGCTGGTAATTCGCACGGTTCCGTAAATTCGTCGAAGTTTGAAGTGATCTGACGAACGAGCTCTTGGTACTGCGCGCCGCACTGGTCGGGATCGTTCGATTGCAGCTGGTTCAGCACATAGTCGAACTGCGGGCCGCCACCAGGCGGAATGTACGGAGCTCGAATAGAGCCCAGCGTGGCCCAGTCCACGCCGTGGAACCACGGGTGTCGCTTGATCTCCTCCGCAGAGCCTGTACCCAATCGGTTTTCCGCATTGCAAATGAGCCTCCGGACGAAGTCCATGCACTGTGGGCTTAGCCGCGCAATGGCTTCCGGAGGGAATCCGAACGACTGCTTCCAGTTCACGATCTTGCGGCACGTCTGCACCGGTTCATCCGCGTAGAACGGAGGGTAGCCCACCAAACATTCGTACAGAATCACACCCATGGACCACCAGTCGCACTCCTTGCCGTATCCCTTCTGTGCCAGAACCTCCGGTGCAATGTAGTCCGGCGTGCCAACCGTACTGAACGCCACCTGCCTGTTGCGTGAATAAGGTTTGCTGCGCGACGCGTCCACACTGTTACCACCTCCCCCTCCTCTCGTCGCTGCAGCAGCCGCAGCCGCTGCAGCTTGCTCTGGGTTCATTGCATGCTGCGAGACCGGCAGCAAGTCAACTCGCGAGTCCATCTTCTTGCAAAGTCCCAGGTCAGTCAGCTTCAAATGCCCATGGGCATCCAGCAGCACGTTGTCCGGTTTCATGTCGCGATGGATGTAGCCCAGATCGTGCACAGACTGGATCGCCAGCACCATTTCTGCCGCGTAGAAGCGCGTCGTAGCTTCATTGAGCGTATCCTCCTTCATCAACAGCCCCATGAGGTCTCCCCCAGGCAAGTACTCCATGACCATGTAGAGTCTGTGGTCGTCCTGGAACGAGTAGTGCAGCGTCACGAGCCAGTTGTTGTCCTGGTCAGCACTGGCCAAGATATCTCGCTCGGCCTTGACGTGGCCCACCTGGTTCTTGAGCACCATGGCGCTCTTCTCGAGCGACTTGAGCGCGAAGATCTCGCCGCTGTCTCTCTTCCTCACGAGTCGGACTTCTCCAAAAGCTCCGCGTCCAATGACAGCGAGTGGCTGGAAGTCTCCGACCGCCAAGCGCTTGCGCTGGTGACGCAGACTCTGCAACTCCTTGGAGCGGAGTTCCTGGCGGTACTGCTCCTTCTTGCGCTCTGTGAGACGAAGCGCCGCCATCTGCTGCTCCAGCGTGTTACGGCGTTCGCGACTCTCCTCGCGCTCGCGCTTCATGGTCGCGTACTTTTGCTCCAGGTAGGCCTTGGTGGCCTTGGCCTTCTCTCGCGTCGAGTTGGAGATCATGACGGCCCCACGGAGTTTTCGTTAATGTCTGACTGACTGCGTTGTAAGGATCTCGATGCGGATTGGTCAAAAAGAAGGTATTGCAAGACTGGATATATTGTGAGAATGGAAGTGGAGGAAAATAAGAAAAAGAAGGTTTTGTTGATAAAGTTTATTTACTGTACCGAGTGCTTCACACCGGAAACTGCCACCTAGGTCTCTTCACTCCAGACTCACTTCTATACAAGTTGCTGTTACGTGTAGCAAGTCGGCTGCAAATCGCCAGCCTGCCAGTCGCTGTACATGTACTTGAGCACTCCACGAGCTCACAAGCATGCCAGTTCCACTACGAAAAAGCATATGTCATCCCGCAGTGCGGAAGTCCGCTGTTTTCACCCAAGTGGGCAGAATACGAATCTTTCAATAACCCAGATAATATTCTGGGTGGGTTAGTCATTTAGTATAATTCAACCCATATCTGGTAACCCTTTTTATGCTTGACCCACTTCCTCAAACTGGACTAAACATAAACGGCCAATTGCTGCCATTTCTCCCTCCTCGCCGCCAAGTCTCACCCGCTTCCTGCGCTTCGCGGCGTCGCCACAGCCCGCAGCACCAGCAGACACTGCTCAACTGTTTATCCTGCGTGCCCACTCCCTTCTCCTTCCCCCAAACGCCATGATTGAGACGGAGATGGACAGCCAAGCAACAGCCAAGACTCGTGCCAAGCCTCGCACGAAGAAACCTGCGGCTTTTGGAGACGCTGAGGACGCCGAGGATCTGGCCAACATGAAGAAGGTCAAGCGCAGGTGTGTGGCATCCGTTTTAGATGCGGAATTAGCAGTGAAAAACACAAGATTGCTCACGTTTTTGTGTGTGTGGTTTTGATATTGATAAAGGCGTGCTACGCAGAAGCGACGGGAAGCTGTGGACGACGACGAGGACGAGCGTAAGACGTACAAGGAGATGGAGCAGCTGTCGCTGGGCCCTGACAGTCTGCAATTGATGCAGCATTTGCACGAAGGCCAGCGATACGATCGCCAGCCGAGACTGTTGCCGGACATTGACGGCGTCAAAAGTCTGTCGCACCACGAGGCTCAGCTAGATGTTAAGAGCATCCAGCATCAACTGGCGGCTTTTGAAGCACGCGCGGGGATTAAGTTGCCAGAAGGACGTCCGAATGTTGGAGACAAGGACCATCGTCGTCTGTTTCTCGTGGATGAGATTGATAGTGAGGAAGACATGACACCATTGGCTGCGGTGTTGAAGAATCGCCGCGCGAGACCTAATGGAGTGATTGCACCGGAGGAAATTGTAGAGACATTGCCGGCTGCTCGACGTGCTGTGCGCATCACGCAACGTGAACTTCGAGCCATGAGGATTGAACGTGAAGACTTGGAGCGAGCTTTTGTGAGGCATCGCTGCACACTGCTGTGGCAGGTAGGCGAGATGAAGCGCATGCAGAAGCAACATGGCCGTGTGACACGTGCGCTGGGTCGCGAAGTGGTGAACACTGCGAAGGGCTTGGAGTCTAGTCGACGACGCACTAGTGCACTTCAGGACATCATGACGGAGCTTGAAGCGCGAGGCAGCAGTATTTTGCGTCTCACTCGGGAAAAGAGCAGACTTGAGGCAATGCTAGAAGCACAGGACGCCGAACTCCCTGAGATCGATGAGGTATGCGTCGGCGACCGTGTAAAATGCGCTCCATTCGGGACTGGCCAAGTGGTCGAACTGCGTCTAGAAACGAGACAACTTGTGGTAAACCTAGACTTCGGGGGCGTTGGCTACATTCAAGAAGAAAATGTGGAGGTTCTGCCGTCGGATATGACGTATGCAGAAACCGAAGAAGAGCTTAAACAGCGTTTCTTCGAGAAAATCGGCGCGCTTGCGCAGCCTATGGGCAAGCTGCGTATGCTGAACGGAGCTTTCGACTTCACACGGGACGATAGTGAGGAGGAGGAGGAGGACTCAGAAGATGACAGTGGTGAATCTTCATCGTCAGAGGATGAATCAGGGACCACCCCTGGCGATGCTTTCATGGAGGACTCAAGTCAGTGTAGAGGCAAGAAGCGGCGACTTATTATGACACCCGCGCCGGGAGCAAACACTAAGAAGTCGAAGAACCGTCGTGTGATTGAGTTCCCAGCATCCACGATCCCGATCACGCCGTATGAGACGGGACTCCTGATCAGTCCTCTGAGCGAGCTGCCCGAGCGTGTAGCTGCTGTTGGTCCCAATGCACTCCAGTGGCTTCCATCGTATCTGCCTAAAAACATGGACGAGTGGGAGAAAGAACGTTTATCCTCGCTTCAAATGAAGGGCGAGATTGAACGACTGCGGTTCCAACTACAGAAAGCAGAAGGTAAGTCAACTCGCCCTGATGCACTATCAAGCTTGAAAATCGTGGTCTGAACCGCAACACTAACAAAAATGACTCGCTTTATTAATACGTGTTGCAGCTCAAAAACTGGATGCGCAGCAGCTTGCGAGTGACCAGCTCGAGTCTATTAATCAGCTTGTGTCACAGGTGTGATAGCGTTGACTTGTCAGTTACGACTAGCGTGGTTGTTCTATCGCTTACGCTGATGTTATTTGTATTGCTGTGCAGTTGGACAAGTTAAGAGATACCGCTAGTATCCCCAGAGGTTCAGGAAACTCAGTGGACACCTGCCCAACCTGCGGTAGCTACAAGGGCTCAAGGGCTCCTAAAAATGCCTATGGCAAGGGCGGCAACAATCAGCGGAAAGACTCTGGTTCAAAGCAAGACGACAGTACGTGGCGCCTTCTCAGATCTGTGACTGTGTGCTATAAACTGATGAATCCTTGTTTTCCGAAGGTGGTGATGAACTCTCTGATACCAATAGCAGAAGTTCTAGAGCTGGTGACAACGATAGTGTACACAGCGATACGAGGAGGGGACCGAAGCGAAAGCACAGCAATACTGATAATGCGGAGGACGAGACCGGCAACGAGTCAATAGACGCCTCAAATCCTAAGACCAAAGCAAAAGCAAAACCCGCCAAGCGCTCTCTTCGACCGCGAAGGAAAGCTGCCACCGCCTCTCCGAAGCGTAAGTAGACTGTTTTGCAATTGTGCAGGGCGAGCTGTAAGCCCTGAAAACCGTAGTGCAAGTAAAGCATTTTGTTTTGTTAAAAATGTACCAACATGCACACAGTAGAAAAAGTAGAGGAAGAATGCATTCTGTAGAGAAACCGATCGATGGAGAGATGGATAGGGAGCGGAAATCGGCGAGGTCCTCGATTCTTACATGACAACGCAGCACGAATTGGTCTTCTTGGCCTGTTTGTAGAACACCTTGGACTGGCTGCTGAGATCCTGTGACTTGGACACCAGGTCGTCCAGCTTCTCACCGCGCTCCAGCACGTTGTCGATGGTCTTGGACAACACCGCGGTCGTCTCATCTAGCTCCTTCTGGATGGCCGAGATCTTGTCGGCCTTGGATGGGTCCTGGTACTCGGCCAGAGCCGTCGTCAGCGGCGCAAACTCCTGCGGGTTGCCTGACTGGGTCTTCCAGCTACCACTGCAGAGCAAAATCGCAACAATCGATTAATCTCATGGATTGACGTGCCACAACCCCCCGAAAAACAGCGTCCAGAAGCTTACCCCATTGACTTGTCAAACTCATCGATGAGTTTGTTAAGCAGCGCGAAGGCTACACGCGGCGGGTACTCCTGGTCGCACACCATGATGCCCGACAAACCATCACGACGCACGTACACGTGGCAGTTGTACTCTTCGTGCTGAATTGATTGCCGCTGGCCAGGCTCCGTACGCTTGATGAACGTGCGACTGAAGAAGTTGATCATCTCTCGGACGCTGCAGCCAACAAAGAAGAGCATACATGTCGTCACGGTCAGAGGAGAGAAAACAAAAATCGCCCATCTCTACCGTGTCTATTCTAATAGCATTGCATTGCATTACGTACCCCGAGCGCTGGAAGTAGCCAAAGGACGACACTTCGAAGGACGCCGAGAGGATAATAGGGTCTTGGCCCTGGCCATCCTGACGCAGCAACTCTATTGATACATTACACAAAGAAAAGAAAATAATGTCAGCATCGATCGGATATTTATTGGGAGAAATGGTGGATGGACACGACAAGTGTGTGTGCGTATTGTATGGCAAGTAGCTACGACGAGGGGAGACACGCACCGATAGCGACGATCTTCATGGCGGTGTGGCTGCTGGAGGCGAAAGACGCGAGTGCTAGAGTGGCTGCTATTCCCGGGGGCCGGCGGTTTCGACTGTGCTGTCGTTGTTTGTTCTCTATGTTCTGGCCGGTCCCAATAGTGACACGGCAGTGAAGCGAATCTATGATTTGGCGCCTTCTGATTGACTGAAACGATTTACTTGATAAGTTTGCCGCATTCACTTTAGTGAAAGTATCACACCTAGATGAGCGGCAGACCTTATGCGCGCAACCCGCGCGCTCCGTTCGCGGGCCCCAGAGACCTGGAGGCGATTCTACCGCACACGTTTCGTCTAGAAGACTCGGTGCGTCTGCGGGGCGCGAAATATGACGCCATCCGCAGGTAAATTTCGCCAAGAACTGATGTAGAAAATGAAATTTAAAGTTTCACGCTAATTTTCTTGTTTTATTATTTGTTTTTAGTGCAATCCGCCGCCGCTGCATGCAGAAGAACTGGCGCAAGATGATCAGCATCCGACATAGAAGACTCACGAGCGAAATGGCGGCAGAAAAAAAAGCTGAAGAGAGCAAAATCGAGGAGAAGCAGCCGCAGCTGGCGAAAGACGCAGAAGAACAGGAAGACGCCGTGGATGCAGCTAAGAAACAATTGCAGCGTCTCGAGCACAAGCTTCAGGGGCTGACGGACCAGAAACACGCCAAGTTTCAGCTGCTCAAGGACATGTTAGTGGAAGAAGCCAGGTCCAAGATGACAGGAGGCGGGGCTGCGGCCCCTGCGACGGTCGCTAAGAAGCGACGCGTGGAGTTTAAGGACCCCAACATGACGCCCAATCCAGCCAAGATGCAGTCACCAGCTCCGTCGACGGAGGCGCCTAGTCCAGCTGCTATGAGCGGGTATAACCCTCCTGGCAGCACGGAGAAAGCTTGACGTCTTATGGAGTTGCTGCGTGTTGGTGCGTCGTAGATGCTAGATGAAGGCGATAGACTGGTGAGATGGGTCTGCTGTGTGCGTATATATTTTCCTCCTTCGGCCTTGTGACCTGCGTGTTGTTGTTTTATTATTTGTTGTGGTTGGTGGGTCGCTAGAGACTGACGGTTTTCTTGATGGCGTCGTTGCTAGGTGCCCTTTCGTGGAGTGGTTAGCGCAGAATCGGGTGGGCCTCAGGTTAGATCGGCTGTTGAACTGCTATGCTGCGACGCCATCGTGTCGGAGATGACTCGGGTGCGGAACCTGAACAAGACGCAAAGGCGGACGGAAATGATGCCAAGAGCGCCGAGCTGCCACTTGCTGCCCCGACGTCTCCTAGACCTTCAACTCCAGACCCGCATACCAACGCCGCAGTGGCGGATACAGCTGCGCAACTCCAACGCGACGAGAAGATTAAGCGGATAGCAAGAAACCCGGTGCCGTTTGGAAGCCTGGTGGAAGCGTTTAGCTATGCAGTGTTTCTCATCCTGTTCATCCTGGCTACCACCGTGGTTGAGGAGAATACGCAGGCTTTCTACTTCGCCAATCGACTTAAGACTGCGCTCGTCGACCAGTCCTTCACAGTGCCAGCGGTCACCACTACATCTTCGACTTCAACGACCTCATCAACTGTTAGCGATACCTCGTTGCTGCCGACCAGCTTTACCGCAATTCGCGACCAAGCTCAATTGTGGGCGTTCCTTCAGGGCCCCTTTGCCGATGTCGTATATGGTGCAGCTGAGGAGACCAGTGATGATACTTCTACGACCACTTCGTCTGAAGCTGGTAGCGTATTATCGAGCTCCAATCGGCTGTTGGGTGGCGTTCGTCTGCGGACGCTACGCGTGAAAGCTGGATCGTGTCCGTCGCTTAGCCAGATTCCTGAGTACGAAACGATCGTTCCGTTTTGCTATGGAAAATTCTCCAGTAGCGTGGAGGAGACACAAGGCTATGGACTCATTCACAACAGCGAAGGTATCGTTGCATCGATTAGTTACGCTACGGCGAGATTATTTTTCACTGATCTGGAGACAAGTGGTGTCACAAGGACGTACACACATTTACAAACGTGCTACTCGGACTGCGAACGTATCTGCGGAGAGCAGTTTGGCGTCGACAAGTTTCGGTTCGCTTCGCAATGCACAGCACAGTGCGCCGTGCAATGTACATGCATTTACGAGGAGCCCGTGGGCATTCACCTCTGTACTGACCCAAACCCAAACGGTGAGGGAGAATCGATTCCTACTGCTGTGCACGCATACAACTGGAGCAGTGCCAAGGTGACGGAGGCGAAGGCTATTCGGGGATACACCGACGTATCGTTCCCAGGCGCCGGCTACGTCGTGGATCTTGGATTAAATGGGACTCTCTCTCGTGAGAGGTTGACGGAGCTCAAGGTCGACAGGTATTTAGACCTTCCTACACGCGCCTTAATCGTGGACTTTACCGTTTATAACGCATATCTGCAGCTCTTTAACATTGTGGAGATTGTGGTCGAGTTTCCAGCTTCTGGTGGGGCATTTGTTCAGCTCTCGGACGCGATACTACGTCTCTTCCGTTACTCGTCGGCGAGCACAGCACGCGTTGTATTAGAGGGGCTCGTGGTGTTTTACATCCTGATTCAGTGGTGGCGCATGCTGAAGGATATGTATCGCGACGGCGTGAAGGGTTTCTTGACTGCTTCTCCTTGGAACACGCTAACGGTGATGCATCTCGTTGTGTTTGCGACTACCATCGGTGTGAGACTTTACACCATCGACATGGCGTACGGTACCATGAGTGGGAAGGCGTCGAAAGTAATCACCTCGGCTACGCTGGAGAAGATACCAAATTTCCAAGGACTAGCGATCGTTCTGTACGCTGAGAGCGTCATCGAGAGCATCAATGCGGCTCTGGTGTGGCTCAAGCTTTTGCAGTACACGACTGTTTCCAAGCGCATGAGTTTGTTGCTCCGAATGCTTGGACGTGCTGCTCGTGATCTGGCGTGGTTCTTCGTTTGCTTCCTGGTGTGTATTTGCGCGTTTGCGCAGATCGGACTGCTGCTATTTGGATTGGATGTGCGTGGCTTCAGCTCGCTTGGCCTGGCAATCGTGACGCTATTACAGGCTGTGGCAGGAGAACTGGATTATGCAGGGATGGCGGATTCTCATCGTGTAGCAGGCCCACTTTTCTACATCCTGTACTACTTGCTGTTGCTGCTCATCTTGGTGAACGTTTTCCTTGCCATCCTCAACGACGCGTACATGCAGACAATCACCGAGCAAGAAGAAGAGGATGAAGAGCTTGAGACGGCTGCTCATGACCGCGTCATGGGCTGGGATGAATATGGAGATGTGGTTAATGCCAATGCAGACATTTCGCCTAGCGAAGAGCGCGCTCTTCAAGCTGCTCGACGTGAAATGGACCAGCTACGGAAGTACCCGTTCTCAAAGGGCTTTTCATCAGCATTGAGGTTACTTGTAGCCGATGTGAAGCGTGTTATCTCAGAGTTACGAAATGGAAATAACGGCGTGAACTTCACCAAGGTGGACCCTCTAATCATGCTACCAGTATCTCCCAATACAGGAACCAAGTGGCCTCTTCCGAGCGAAACTGCGTCTCGCAAGCTGACGCGTCATGTAAAGCGACAGGTAGCGAGCGAACTGTTGGAAGCGGAAGACCGATTGCAAGTGAGTCGGCGCGTGGAACTGCAACAGTCACAAATCGAGACCCTGCGGCATACAGTCGATGAAGACGTCGCAGCACGACTCGAGGCACTGACGGAGAGTAACCGGCTCAAGACCAGGCGGATGCAAGATCTGGAGAAGACCCTGGGCTCCATCGAAAAGCTCTGTCAGCAGCTCGTGAGTGACACAGCATGCTTACGCGTTGACAGTGATGAGGAGGGCGAGAAGACCAGGCCTTCATCACGAACTGCTTCGTCTCGACCGTCACGCACTTCGTCTCCTGCGATCATCGGGAAGCGAAAGTCGTCAGGGGGCTCCAAACGCAATCTCTCGTCGGCAATCCTGGCAAACCGACAGAAGGGAGCAGCCTCACGCAAAGGCTCAGGCGAAGAGATAGAAGAGATCAATCTCTAGGCCACAATTGATAGGATTTTGGCTGACAAAACCTAGTTACACTTCAACTCCTCCCTATCATCAATATCATTGGTCATTCAACTTGAAGGATTCAAGGGCGCTGTGACAATTCGACTACCGAAAACTTATCGCGAGCCATCATTTCTGATTTGACCATGGCTTGGCACAAGCTTCTGTCTCGTTCCTTCTGCGCTGCTGCAGCAGCTTCAGTCTTCCTGTCGAGCTCTTCGTCTCGTTGTTCCGGGGACAATGACGGACACCACCGTCGCGCCTCTCTTCGAATGATTATCGGAGACCCTGGTAGGAAGATTAATAGTTAGTTATCACCATTATTCTTGTCATGTTGGATCATTATATTTAAAGGGTGGCATGTTGCAAATACTAACTATGTAAGTACTGTATTGGCAGATGCATTCGCTCGCAAGATGAAAAAGTTCACGCAGGACGGACCGGAGCAGCTCCTGGTGATCGCCGACTTCGACAGAACGCTGACACCATACTACAAACAACGCAGCGACCCCAAGCAGCCTTTGGAGCAGGAGAACAGCAGTCACGGACTGCTCATGAGCAGCAGTGTGCTCTCGCCCGAAGTGGCAGTTTCCCACCAAGAACTCTTCGCTCGGTACTACCCCGTGGAGATCTCTTCGACCCTTTCAGCTGAGGAGAAGTTCCCGTTCATGGCCCAATGGTGGGAGAGTACCCATTCGTTGTTGGTCGAGTACAAGCTGACCAAGACGCAGGTGAAGCGAGCCGTGGCATCCGGGAGCCTTGACTTTCGTCAGGGGTTCCACTCGCTGTTTAAGCTGCTGCACGACCAGCAAGTGCCGACGCTCGTGTTCTCTGCGGGGCTCTACGATGTGATCCATGCTGCTTTAGAGAAGGAGTTTGCAGCTGAACACACGTACTGGGAAGATTACAGCGGAGAATATCTGTGACGAGCAAGTGTTCACGCCTGACAACGTGCACGTCGTGTCCAACATGATGCGTTTCGACGCTCAAGGCCGCATCGAAGGCTTTGACGGAAGAACCATTCATCCGTTCACCAAGACGGCGCACGCTTTACTGAACTCGCCATTTTGCAAGGAATGTCAGCTTGACAAGCGTCGCAATGTGCTGCTCCTTGGAGACTCGCGGGGCGACGTGCGCATGGCCGATGGCTTGGACGCCGACGAGATCATTCGTGTCGGTTTCCTCAACATGCACGTGGACGAGACGTTGAACGAGTACCTTGAGCTTTACGACGTCGTGTTCACAAACGACGCGAGTCTTGTCCCCGTGGAGATGCTGATTGAACAGATCACATCAGCGCCAGTGAAGTACAAGAAGGACGAGAGGATGGCATCGTATAAATAGGAGACTGTCGGCCACGTTACGCGGCCAGTGCTCTGCCAAATATGGTGGTTGTGTCCTATTTTGGCTGGAGCTTTTTGTCTATCGCTGCGGATTGTGCTTTGCTGCTGTGCTGTGTAGAGCAGTGATCCTTTCGCCTTCTGGCTCTGGTTAGTTCTGTAGGTCTTGCCTCCGCAGTTGCCGTTGGTGCTGACCGTGCGCATACCGTCGTCTTCAGCAGATGAAAGCCGAGTAGGCCGCTGTTGTGGACTAAGTGGTGATGACAGCACATAATACTAAAGGGACTACAGCGGTCATGAACCCCTCCATTCCACCCGCACCCGAGTCACCAGGTCGGATTCCCGATAAGTCTTCGCCTAAACAGAAGCAGCAACAGGTAGAAGGCGTGCCCCCGAATTCGAAACCTCCGGCAGATCAGGAAAAAAATCAACAACAGCGAGCACCTGAGAAAGTAGCAAACTCCACGGCGGCATCGTCGTCGACCTCTTCTACGACAACAGCAAACGCTTCAAATGCCACAACCAGTTCAAGTGGAGATAGTAATGGTGATGTGATTGGAGAGTACGTGTTGGGGGAGACCATCGGCAAAGGCACGTTTGGCAAGGTGAAGCTTGGCTTACACTTACTTACGGGCGAGAAGGTTGCTGTGAAGATATTGGAGAAGAAACGTATCGTACAAGCAGCAGATGTGGAACGTGTGGCTCGAGAGATCAAGATTTTGAAGCGGAATCGCCATCCGAACGTCATCCAGCTGTACGAAGTGATCGACTCGCCCGATAGCATTTTTCTTATCATGGAACATGTAGATGGAGGCGAAATGTTCGAGTACATTGTCGCGCACCACCGCATCCGTGAGCCCGAAGCAGCCTTCCTGTTCCGACAAATTATCGACGGACTTGGGTACTTGCATTCAAACGAAGTTACTCATCGGGATCTGAAGCCCGAGAATTTGCTGCTTCAGTCCAATCGTCACCACAATCTTCGACAGCAACCGCAACAACAACAACAACCTCCTTCGACGTTTCTAGTGAAGATCGTGGACTTTGGCCTAAGTAATATGCACGACGGAGGCCGACTTCTGCGCACAGCTTGTGGCTCGCCATGCTACGCTGCCCCTGAAATGATCCAGGGGAGGATGTATCACGGTCCTATCGCTGACATGTGGAGTTTGGGCGTTGTGCTCTTCGCCATGGTCTGCGGGTTTCTCCCGTTCGAGGATAGCAACACAAACCTACTCTACAAGAAAATTTTAAGCGCCAACTACAAGATGCCGACCTTCTTATCGGCGAATGCGCAGGACCTTATCCGTCACATTCTCGAGACGGACCCTGAAAAGCGCTTCACCGTGGACAAGATTCGCCAGCATCCGTGGCTTGCGGGCGTGCAAACGCCTGACCTGTCAGGGTTTGACGTTGGTGGCAGTTCGAAAAGTGACGAAATCAAGGCTCGGCATGATCTCGTCTTGGACCAGCTGGAACCTTTGGGTCTACCGCGGGATGAAGTGCAAACGTCGTTGTCGAAGAAAGCGTTTAATCGGTTCACTTCATCCTACTACCTCCTTGACAGTAAGCTACAGCGCATTATGCGGAGTCGTATCGTGCCAGTATCAATTTCTGGCAACAACTCCACAGTACTGGCAGAGCGTCCTGTTCGCCGCGAAAGTAACCCACCCAGCAGTGATCCCAAGCGCCAGGATCGACAGCAAGCGACTACAGTTAGAGCTGGTGGTAGTGACGCTCGCACCATCAGTGCAAGTGCTGGATCCAGGAAGGCAATTGAGGGTACGGGAACTCCTCGCCGTCAGAACTCTACGTGTAGTTCCAGCTCACGAGGTGCACAAGAAAGCCCACGACGGAGGTCGATCCCGCACCCACAGCATCATCCTCCGTCATACCACCAACAACCAACAGAGAGCCCGTATTCTCGACGTGCAGTCACGCCATCCAACGTTGGGTCCCATGGAGATGGCTCTGGGGTAGGCCAAAGGCCAAGCTTGGTACGGGGGGGGCGTCACCTAGTGATGATCACCAATGGACCAACAGCATCTTCTGGAGCAGGGTTTTTACCAGTGGCACCAAACCCACCTCGTGACCATCGTCACTCGGGGGTGCTTGTTCCTAGGAAACCGCAGGGTAATACTCGCGTGATAATCAGCAACGGTATGGTTGCTCTCCGACCTCTAGCGCAACCAGCACACCCACCAAGACGCGATTTACCTCCTTCCACCTCGCAGCCAAGCGCTCGTCGACACTCGACAGAAGTTACGCAGCATGCAGCACCACCATTCCACAATATGCACGACCCCACGCCTGCTCATATGGCTCCGGTGGTAGAACCGCAGTCTCGACGTTCAATCACCTCAGCAAATGGTAGCGTGGTTATTCGGCGACGTCCACAAGGCCCTGCACCTCCTCCACCCCAAGCAGCTCATACACATCGTCCTCATCAACCACCTGTGACGGCAACTTCTCCTACTTCTACTTCAGTGACTTCTGCTGCTTCATCCTCTAAAGCAGACGACACACGGTCACCACAGCGGTTAGCACAACCGCCATCAGTAAGCTCGTAGGCACAAATGATAAACTTTCCGAAAGTGTTAATTGAAGTAAGGATCATGCCCACGCCATCCAAATCTGCTTTTGCTGCTCGGAACAGCATCCAGATCGTTCAGACATCATCAATTCGCCAGGAACCCTGGCCCAGGCGACGAATTTGAGAGTACGAGTCGTCTGTCTTCTCGACCAGGTTGATCAATCCCATTTCCATTGCAGGTATGAGTGAATGAGGTCGACAGACAGATTCTGGCACGACAATTCATATAAATTGTTTTGGGGACTGAGATTTCGCTATAATATTATTACTCCGTATTAGGATTGCAATTTTCAACCTATAACCAATAATGTTAATACATATTGCCGCAATTAAATAAATATTGAGGGCCCTCAAGAAATTTTCTAGGATACATTCAGCAGAACCATTGCTACTGTAATAGCCTAAGGCCGTGTTCGACTTGGTGCAATTTCGCCTTGGGGCGAAATAGCTGGCTAAATTGCTGGCTTGGTTCTGGAAATAAGCAATCAGCAATTTCGACCCGTCGAACACAAAACCCCGACGGAGCTGTAATGAGTACTGGTAGTGCTGTTTCGGGCAGTGCATTAAATACTTTCGGGCGCCCGAAAATCATTTC
>LGSN01000261.1:0-40276 GCA_001314375.1 Phytophthora podocarpi | reverse complement strand
AGTTCTCAATTTCACCTAAAGTGTTAATTATTATCTTTAATCTAGCTTTAATTATACTTGTGAGACGCAAGTATAATAGAGTTAAGTCTAAGAAACCTACGCTTCCTCATACACGTGCGCACACGTGTAAGCTTAAGTATTGGGCTAAGTAGGCCCATTACAATTAACAAGGGTTCGCGAGTCGTGTACATACTTTTTTTCCTACATGTATCGTGGTAGGTCAGAGAAAACAAAGAAATTCCACAACACCTTTGCCAGTCCAAGTTTACAGTAGTATAAAGCAAAATGAAATGTACCAAAAAATTGAAATTTATATTTTTTCAAAAATTAAATGTCAATAATTACTGCAGACCAATGTGGATTTAGTCCATAGCAAACCGGTTACGTCCCGTACTCTATGGGCTCGCTGTGAATAGCCGCCGCGACGGAGAGCGCCCAATGGCAAGCCATCTTGTTCACCAAACGCAGATCCATGCAGGGCATACAGTGTGCAGTTGCCCTTTCCAGAAGCCGCATCCGCAGCTCGGTCTTTTGCCCACACGGCACTAGAACATCTGATCATGGCTAGGGGCGAAATACGCCCTGATACGCGCTTTCAAAACGCTGAAGCAACCTGAATTACGTAACATGCATATATATTGTTAGCCCATACAATTTGATATAAGTTCTGTCATACGTACCCTCAATTGGATTGCACATCGGCGAGTACGGGCCCAATCGCAGCAGCACAAGGTCATTATGTTGCGGACAAGCCTAGGGTTTCCTCCGTCTGACTGTGGGCAGGTGCATTGTCCAAAACAATCCCAATAGACTTGCCGGCAAAGCTAGACTTTGTGACACTTGCCAGCGTCGTAAATGGCGTCCACAAACTCAGCATTTACCTCCATTTTAATACGCTCACGTACCGTTTCGTAGTGTATCAGGTCAATCTCGGAAGAGACCGCACACTGAAGTTGTAGGTTTGCACCCTTTGATCGGGAGGGGACCTTTACCACAGCTCGCTGCCCGATAGGGGCCCGACCATGCGACCGTTTTCAATAGAGATTGTAATTGGTCTCATCGTAGTAAACGATGAAGGCACCATCTCGCTCATGTTTCAGCGGGGCTTCGCCAAAACCTTTCCGCTTCTCAATGTTCGCCTTGTTATTGCATGTTTCCGGCTCAACGCGAACCTGTTAAAATCGACACAAAACGTTAGTTCAGTACGTAATATGTTATGAAACAATTTACCACAATTATTACATTTACGTGCTTCACAGTGTAACGCTTGTCGCACAGTTTCTTACTGATTAACGGAGTGCTTAGGAGTACCCTGAAGTCAAACTGTAGCATATCACACAATTGTGATAGCGTGTACTGGCAGTTGTCTTACGGTACTCCTCCAGCGCCTCCACCATCGCCGGCGTGTACTTCGTGCTTGCGGCGCGCCTCACCTCTCTTCTTCACGTCAGAAGACCCGCGGTTGACGATGTTGCGGGCAGTAGTCGGCGGGATGCCGTTGCAGTCAGCAACAAGCATCCATTCCCGCCCGTCTCTGTGGATATCACGGACGCGCGTGCGGGCAGCCAGGGTGTGCTTTGGATCTTTTGGCGTGGGAGTGAGTTCGCTACTGGCCACCAATTTGCACTGTACTAAATCCACATTGGTCTGAATCCTATTTTTTAATTATTTTTAAAATTTCTGGGTTACTTCAGCTACTTCACTCCATTTTGCTTTGCACTAATGCCAACTTGGACTGACAAAGGCGTAAAAAGCAAAATCTTTTGATATTTGCGCATTTGACAAGTCGTGTAAAATATGGATATTCACGTCGCCATCACCTTGTATTGATATCTACATACAGATATACATCATATTCGCTATTTTCCATTGACTAGGCCACCTATCTTTTATTCTTCCCCAAGCTCCAACCTAAAATCTAGAGTTAGATAGAAAGTCGACGAGGGGTCTGAGACGTGGTACGCGATGGTCGACGAGTGTGTACACGATGACCAAGAATTTGCTGCTCCGTCCACGTTACATTAACTTACATGCATAATCTCAATCTTGCTAATGATTTGCTAGACCAACGGAAGAAGGTCGACTCTCGCGTGGCCAGCGCAATGGCACCCGCGCATACTGGCCCAGTGAGGACCTCAATTGTGTTGTCAGAAGCAGCATGATACGTTAGTGTCAATTGTATTTTGATACGGAGTTTCCTTAGTTGGCTCGACCTACCAGATCGCCTTTACATGATTCGCGAACCATTTGTTAAAATTAAATTTTAATTAAAAAAAAATTTAATACCGCCCATCGCGAAGTGTCGGCTCTCAAGGATTATTGTGATGAAAATGGTAAGAATAGTGTATTTTGATACTATTATTGTGAATCCCGTCGAAATTTGTCGCTTTCAGGCTATTGGCCGTACCGCCACCAAACCGACGGCTTGCTTTAATTGGCCAAAATAATTTTCTTAGCAGCTCTGTCACTAACTAGTCGTTTCGCTTGTTTTCTACGAATCCCACGCAAGAATGGCATGTACCCTCCTATATAGTTCGAAATCCCGCTCGTTAGCACGTATAGCTTAAACCGTCGAACAACCGGCTAAATCACTTCAATTGACTAAGAACACTTTTTAAGTACGAAATTGGACTTAAGTGCAATTTCAAGAGCATATGTTTTTGCTGCGGTCGATTGTCGTAAATGAGTTGAGAATTGTACTGAGGCCGTCCAGCCAATCGACTAACATCGGCAAATTTAGACGGAATTGACAATAATTGTTTTAGCTAATCAAATCGATCCATGTGAAATTTTGCAGCTCCATTGGCTGATATTGTTGGGACACGAAACTGGCAGTGGGCTGCGAAACTGATGGCTTACCTTACGGTGGAGCTATGAGAGTGAAGGTCGTCAATAATTACGATTTCAGCACTTTCGGTTGAGCGGATCAATTTAAGGCGCAATGTCGCTGGAGTCCCCTGCTGTGCTAAGCCACTTGACCTCGTGGCTCACCAGCTTCGAGCTGTGTTCAATGCGCGCGCTGAGCTTCAACTTCTACGCCGCAATTCCACGACACACATGGGAGCTCACGGCAAGCAACATCAGCAGTTCCGAGTCGATGGGTCATCTGTCCTCGGTCTTCCCACACGTGTGGTGTCTGCGAGTGCAAGATGCGATTCTAGAGGAGATGCCGACGATGGAGTCGCTTGTGCCGTGGCTAGATAAAAACTGGAAGCTGCGAGAACTGGTGCTGACCAGGGTGACCTGCCTCAGCGGATTCTACGTGCATCTCGTGGCCGAGGAGCTCACAAAAGTCACCATTCGCCAATGCTACCAGGTGCAAGAACCCGCCATTGTCGCGCCGAATCTCGAGGCTCTAGTCATCGAGCATTGCCCCGTGATCAGGTTCCACGCTGACACGAGGTTGCCGCAGCTCAAGACTTTGTCACTGTCCTCGCGAAACTGCACGGCACTGCAGGCGCGACACCTGATCAAGGACATGCTCTCTGGATCCCCTACATTGGAAGTCCTGAGTCTTGCTGGTTGTTCGCAGCTTGAACAGGTGCTGGTGGACCCGGGAGACCTCCCATCTCTGCGCCAACTCGACCTCAGTAGTTGCCCGAAGCTCACTAGAGTGCACGTGATGTCCAAGTTCCTGGGGAGCCTCAATCTCTCGCGCAACGACAATTTGCAGTGCGTGCTGCTAGACCTCGAGCATGTGGTGGACCTGGATCTGTCGTTCCTCAAGAACCTCACACACTTGTACATCCGCTCGCCATCGCTACGACGATTGAACCTCCGAGGCTGCGGCCATCTGATGCGTAACACTACGAGCGTCAACTGCCCAAACCTGCAGTTTGCGGTTTTGCAAGGCACGTCGATAGCTGTCAACGACTTAAGCAAGAAAGAAGCCAGAAACGACGTATTTGCACTGCCAGACAGCACCCCAGCGAGTTAACGTATTAATTCTTGTAGGTGCATATTCACTGAACGGCATCCAGCGATGGATATTATCTACAATCATTCGTACCATATTATATTCCGCAATATATCAAAACCTACAGCGTCTTTATATCAATCTCACTAAGATGTCCAAATATTATAATATTATCGTTTGCAATATTAGATTTCACCTACCTTACGGTACGCCGCTTCTCGTTGAACCTTTTCATTCGACAGAAGGAACCGTCCGAGGCAAGCGCGAGACAATGGGGAACGCCACGAGCTGGTTGACGCAGTCACTGTGTCCGGAGGAGCAGGCGCTGTGGGTCGCAGCCAAGAGCGGCGACCTGGCAACGCTGCGCGAAGGGCTGGCGCGCCTGACACCCGAGACGTGCTTCTACGCCGAGTGGCGAGACCCCGTGTACGGCTACTCGCCGCTGGCCAACGCGTGCTCACGGGGTCATTTACACTGTGTCCAGGCGCTGCTCGCGTACGGTGTGGACTGTAACGCGCGGGACTCGCAGGGCAACACGCCACTGCATATCGCCACGGCCTGCGGGAAGAGTGAAGTGGTGCGGCTGCTGCTGGAGACGCCGGCCGTGGATTACTTCGCCAAGACGTCTGCCAAGGCACAGACAGCGCTGGATATTGCGCGCCAAGATTACAGGACATCAGAAGGGCGAGGGCACAAGTACATTCAGTGTATGGAGCACATTGAGAAGGTAAAATGAGGCTTGGTGGGGAGTGGATTGAAGTGCGTGGACAAGGATCTGATTTTGCTGTGGGTTGCTGTGTTTTGTGTTTGTGACGATGACAGAAACTCTGCATCTACTCGGGCTGGTTGTATGAGAGATCAGACAATTTTTTATCGATTGCATCGGGCATTTCAGGCTTGGACTCGTGGAAGAAGAGGTAGGAGGAGCTCGCAGCATCTTTTGAATTCAGCTGAAACTGCTTTGATTCTAACGTGTTGGCTGCTGTATTCAGGTATGCAATGGTGCTGCGGACTGCTGCAAGAGATGTCGTTGAGATCGATTTGTTCCCAATGAAGCCTGGAGAGCGGCGCCCGCCAGTCCCGAGGTACGCTTTTCGACAGTTTATTGGAGCAATGAAAGTTGATGGTGACATTGTCGAGTGCCTGAGTACTTACCCCCTTTTTTATGAATAGCTCGGAGCTTTTGTACAGAATGAGCGACGGAATTCAACAGAGCGATGACGTTACGTGGCTCAACCGAAAGGATTTTCGATTGTCCTTGAAAGTGTCAAGGAAGCTAGGCACCAGTCGTGCATCGGCCGTTCAGCCGATTGATTTTGCTGCCGCGAATCAGGCCGAACTAGCAGCGTGGAAGACGTTCCTAACGACCCTGCGGGTAAGCTATTTTTTTATGCTTACGACATGGTCGACGGTTTGGTCCTAACTCGGCAAAATTGTGTTAGGTCAATGCTCCAGTAAGCTCGATCACAACCGCATTTGGAGGTAATGACGGTTCACGCGCTCAACCACCTCAGCCTGCACAATGTGCCACAAACCCCACCCAGAACAGGAGTCCTACTCAGGCTGCAATGCTACAGGAACAGCGCGATTTAGAGCGAGCTCTGCAACTGTCACTTGAGGAAGCACGGCGGCACTCCAGAACCCAGGCGGGGCCGTCCGCCCCGCCTCCTTCTGACGCAATGCTGGAAACGCTGGGTTACTCTGAAACGGTCGTGGGTCCTGATGGGGTGGAGATTGTGCAACTTCTTCGAGACGATGACTCGGCAGTTGCCCATCATACATCATCTCTACCTCCTGCTTCGCTTAGCTCACCGGCGAAGAGCACTCCCGGGCAAAACCCAGAAGCTCAACGTTCTGATGAGTGCGTCATTTGCTTTGATGGGCCTCAGGAAGCGGTCTGCGTTCCTTGCGGCCACAACGCTGTCTGCATGGATTGCGCGCAGGAGCTTCTTGACACTACCCGGCTGTGCCCTGTGTGCCGACAGCAAGTGAGGGAGGTTATTCGCCTCTATCGTGTGTGAAGTCAAAATGCATTCGCAAGCAAGAGGTCTGAAATACATAATTATTTTTCACAATACGCTGCTACATGCAGTTCTTACGTTTTCATTGCGATGCAATCGTTTTCAGATCAAACACGATACAACTTGATGAGTTCGCGAATGTGTGTTCGGCACACTGGGCATTCCGCGGTGGAACTGAGTATCTCCTCCGCACACTTCATGCAAACTGCGTTGTGGCCACAGGGCACACATACAGCAGACTGGGGGCCATCGAAGCAAATTACGCACTCGCCGATGGACGAATACGCTGCTGTATCGCCGTCGTTGACCGCAGGTGGTCCTTGCTCGGAGGCTAATGACACTTCGGATTCAATGCAACGCTCTCTCGTTTCCGCGACGAAAGCCCCGTTTCCACTCGATTCGCATCCTTCCCCGTCTTCCCAATCAGGGGCTGATACTGACAGTGGTGGTGAAAGCGCTACGTCAGTTGGACCAAACTCGCCCCCTGCTTGAGCTGCGGTTTGAAGGGAAAGCGCAATAGCTCTGCGAATGTCTTCGTCTTCTTCCGGACCAATACCTGGTGACAATGTCGCCAACGATGCAGAAGGTACCATGAACTGAGGACTAGGATTCCAACCAGCAATGTTATCGTGTCTGATCTCGGATGGTCTCAACTGTTCATGAAGACTGACATTCGGGTGGGATCGATCTGCCAGTTGCTGCTGTTGGTGGGTAAAGAAGTCTTTCCACGCATCAAAACTCGCCTGGTCGATTGCAGCAAAGTGCACTGCATTCTGAAGTGCCGAACTTACTCGGTAATGACACTTGTTCAACTGATCACCGCGCACAACAAATGTGAATTCCTTCGGGCTGAACCACCTCGGGTCGCTAGTGGCCTCCATTCCAGCTGCAACATTGTATAGCATCACTGACGTCGGGCACACAGGGCGTACCCCGCCGCCGTTTTTCATGCTAAAGAGTGCTATCTCGAGCACGTTTGGGTCTCCACGCTCCAACACGAGGCACAAGCGTCTTGTCCAGGAATTAAGCGACGAAATGCCCGACACCAGTGACAGCACATTGTCGGTCTTCTTGTACAGCCAGCCACTATACAAGCAGAATTTCTGCATCAGTCCACAACAACACAAAAAAAGCAATCAAGTTAGCACCTTCACCAGAGTGCAAACAAAAACTCTCCAGGTTCGAACCTTTTCAAGGACTTCAATGCACTTGGCATACGGCTGAGCTTCGTCCTCTTCCTCCTCCTCCGAGAATCTGCTCCTGGCTAAGTCCAGCGGCGTTTTCATGTACAAATTGATCTCGAACGGGTTCACGGCCGGCACCTCCAGTAGGAACTTGACCATCTCCAGTTGGGCTCGTTTGCACGCGAGATGCAGCGGCGTGTGCATCTTCAAGTCTTTGGCATTGCAATTGGCCCCCGCTTCGATCAGCAGTCGAGCGCATTCGCAATGGCCTTTGGCCGCAGCTTCAAGGAGTGCGGTTCGGCCCGTGTAGGGCTCTTGCCACTCGAGATACTTGCGCGTCTCGGGCGTGAGGCGCGATGTCGCCGACCGAATGATACGTGCGTCACCGTAGCGCGCAGCCGCCCAGAACACCTGATCCTCAGGGTAGAAGCACTGCGCCAGCCAGCTCGTCACATTCCCCATGCTGGCACAGCGAGCTATCGCACTTGCTGGATCAGGAGCAAATTCAATTGTGCCACAATATCAGATCGAGGTTGAGTCGGAATGATGGTTTTATCAGTGTTTTGTATTCTCGCCACTTTGGGCATCAAGCTTCCTGCACTATGCTACAGCCCTGCACAGTATCTATGACGGATATGTTCACGGCGGATGCATCGCGAGCGTTGCAAACTGGTTGAGCAGAGCTCAATAACAACCGCAATAGAATTGACAGCTTCATCTTGAGCTGGGGACAGGCGCGAGTACTGGACAGGCAGCGAGAGCTTTCGTTGGCTCTGGAGAGCGCCCAGTGTCGGCAACTCGAAGAAACCAAGCCCGTTTCACACAGCTGACCACTTTCAGCTGTTCGAGGCTTTGGCGGTGGCGAGGAAGCGCCTTCCGCGTTGGTTGCTGGTGGTTCCAGTTAGCAAACGCACGCCTAGCGCCCACGTGACGACTCGACTCGAATAGGCTGAGACGATGCGCTTCTTCGGCAGGAACAAGCAGCAGACGCAGGGCCTCGACGCCAAACTGCCGCCACCCCCAGCCGCTCTGCAGAGTACTGGTCCCAAGGAAACGACCATCGTCTATACCGGCGGCGCGCTGTGTGTGACTCTGCAGCGCTCCAAGTCGCGATTTCTCGAGGATAAAGGCCCCACTCGACTTGTTTGGTCCAAGAACGAACGACTGGGGCTGACGTTCGTTGGGATGCCTCAAGGGGGCGTGGCTGTTAAAGACGTACCAGGCATGCGCAGCGACGTGTCCCCAGGCCAGCAGCTCATCGGAATAAGCAAGGAGTCCGTCTTGGGAAAAAGTTTGGAGGATGTGATGGAGCTGCTGCAAAGTGCTCGGTCCCCGTGCGTGCTCGACTTTTCGCCGCCGCCTTCACCGATAGTGGTGTCAGAAGTGTTTGGGCCGGCTAGGTTGCTAGGTGTACGAAAGAACATGGTGCTGAGGTCCGTGAACGGCTCAAGTATGATCGGGGCTAAGCTGTCTGACGTCGGTTTTGCACTTAATGGTGCTAGCGAGTCCTCTCCGGTACGACTTGCGTTCACGTCCTACGACAACGTAGTCCACCCCCGGGTCCAGTCTCCTAGTCTAGCAGAATCACTGCAAAATCCCCGTGCAACGCTCCGGAATACGCTCTGTATTGGTGCAGTAGTCGCAGCTTTCTCTGTATAAGTTCGACGAGCTACGTACTGATGGCAGCCTGCTAGAGCAAACAGTGATCGACGACATTGGGCATCGTCGCACTGTTCGTTATTTTAGTACGCGAAAACTAGCATTTAGTGTAGCAACTACACTGTAGTAGATGGCTCGTGAAATGGTAGTATCGCCTGAACTGTCACCGGCGGCGACTCAGCCACAAATACTTCTAGGTATGATAGTTGAAGTTGTTCGCACTAAGAAAACCTCTGGAGGTTCATTGTCCGCGTCAATTGGATATTTTGGGATATTTTTTCATACGTTCTTGAAATGCGCATCATGCTGAAGTCACGTTGTCCCACGAGTTGGGCTCGTACAGGCCGATCATCACGCCGTCGGGGGATCGCAACGCCGCCACCTACAGCAACCACCATCACCGTCCAAGAAATAATACCAATCGTCAGTAATGCATCCTCTGTAGCCTTAACTTTACATCCCGCTCGCTCACCTTCCCGTGTGCCGGGTACTTGATAGGGCCGTCCATGATCGCTCCCAGCATTAGCAGTCGCGGCACAGCGTCACTCAGGTCCGGGATGTCAAAGTTCAGGAACGGCGAGTATCCGCTACTGCACGCAGCCTCACTGCAATTGCAACAAAATAACAATGAGCACAACAGCCGCTCTGCTCAACGCATTCCAAATGTCCCCACAGTCCACTGACCTCTGCGCCAACTTGATACACAGCGGCACGCCCGCCTGCGTGCCGAACTCCGCGAACGTGTCCGACGAGCGAAGTAGCTTGAGCCCCAGTCCTTCCTGGTAGAACTGCTTGGAGCGCGCCAGGTCGCGGCTCAGCACCATCAGCTGCCGCAGCCGACTCATGTTGCCGCCACGCACGTCTGCTAAAAGTACTGTGACGAATATTGGCCAATCCAGTTGTCCAATTCTCTCATTGGTCGCTAAAAATAGCTTCAAGGAGTTGTCGCGTCAGTCCAAGAAAATCATCCCAGACATCAATTGGACATTCATTGCTCATGCTCGGAGCGGGATTCAAGGTGGCCGTGTTGGCGGCGGCGGTGGCGTTCTACGTGCGTCCGCAGCTGCTTCTGCAGCCTCTCATTGGATCTGAGCTGGAAGGTGCGGACACCGATGCGTCGGTGCGCGTACTACGCGGCCTGCTGACGCTGCTGAGTTACGGTTTGGCCAGTATTCGACCCTCCTGGTTCTGGGTGCTGGTGGCTGTGGCGGCACTGCAGCTCGCTCTATGGGGGCTGCAACTGGTCGAAGATTCGCTTCTGGGACTGAGCGTGGAGGCGGAGAAGAAGCTGTTTTTGGTGGGCGCGGTGGCGTGCTTTGGAGCCATCGTGAGCATCATTTTATTCGGAGGCAAAAGCGACGCAAGAGCTCGTT
Source organism: Phytophthora podocarpi (assembly GCA_001314375.1). NCBI lineage: Eukaryota > Oomycota > Peronosporomycetes > Peronosporales > Peronosporaceae > Phytophthora > Phytophthora podocarpi. Next base: position 30,123 of record LGSN01000261.1, on the reverse strand, counting down.
TTCGGTAGGAATATTTGAGGATTTAAATGAAGGTTGGAGGAGGATTTTGTAACTGATGTGTGGTTTCCCTGTGGCCTGTAGGAAGAGACTGGCGACGTTCTACACGAAGCACAACCCGGAGAAGCTGCACGAAGTGGACGATCTGGTCGAGAAATATGAGCTCAATGAAGAGCTGCTGTTCCAGCGACTGCACCGGAAGTACAACGCACTGGCCTCTGGAGCAGACAACCACTCGGTGATGAAGAAGATCGACGAAAGTGAGTTCCTGTATGAAGAGGAAGAAGAGGAAAGAGAGGAGTCGGAGGAGAAGACTACAGCTCTGGTGGAGCAAGAGGAGGATGGGGTAGAATACGAGGAACCAGCACGCTCATTCACTGCCCAGCAAGGCTCAAGCAGCAATGGGAGTGATGAAAGCTTCGAGGTTGTTGACAAGAAGAGTGTGGCTGTTGCTGTGCCAACGCCTCGTCAACTGGAAATCGAGAACTACGACGAGCTTGACGGTACTCCTCCCGTATCGCCTCGCACGGCCGAAAAATTAGCATACACGCACCGCCAGTCGTCCACGCTGATTAATAATGCGATTGCACTAGCACGTCAGGCCCAACAGGAACGCATCGAGCGCCGCATTGCTAACATCGCGTCGAAGAGTGGAGACGGCTACGCGGGGCACTAATTAGCGGGTCACGTCACGCCAGTGAAGACCGCATACTACACAGCAGCAACAGAATTGCATTTTTGGTAGGATGGTAAACGAAAAGGAAGACAAGCAAGAAAGATAAGTATAACTCGAACGTTATCGTTTGTGTGAGTAGTTAGTTGTTCCTGCTAGTTATCCTTGATCATCGAGTTCATCGAAGGGCGCACCTCGTTGAGGGAAAGACGCGTGCCCACGTAGCTGTCATCGCCCACGCTGTTGATGCTGGCAAGTTGTACTGTAGCAGCTCCGCCCAGCCATTGCGACTGGCAGCGTGCTGCTGGCCGTACACGACGTACGAAAGCACACCAACCAGCACCCAGGCAACACCAAGGATTAACCCCAAGTCGCTGATCTGAGCGACCAGGTAGAAGTCGGCCAGGATGCAGATCATCGGGATGTACGGCACAAGCGGTGCTGAGAAGTAAAGTGGGTCGTTGCCAACCTGCGGGCACTTGATGGCAAGCACGATCGTCATTACGACAGTCGCGACCAAGCCGATGATAGCGATCACTAGGCAAGCCGACGAACCGTGGGTCACGTAGCCCTGCTGATAGAAGAAGGCCGTCAACAGCGCCAAAGCCACCGCAGAACCAATGTACTTTGGTGCGGCGCGTGGTGACTTCTCCGTCATGCGGACATCATAAGGGATGAGTTGGACAGGACGAACGAAATCAGGATACCGAAGTTCACGATATCCCACAGCGTCACGAACGGCACGATGAAAGCCACCAAAGTGAAGAAGATACCCGTGATGAGCGTGTTCACGAACAGGTTACCCTTGGCGTCCACCTTGGCGAAGATCTCCGGCATCAGTCCATCGCAAGCGAGCGCGTAGTTCAGTCGCGGCTGGGCCAGGAAGGCAACCAGCACCACCACCGGCATGGTAATGGTCTCACCAGCGCGCACAATCTGAGAAGCCCAGTCCCAGCCGACACCGGAAAAGCCATCCGGGAAGCTCGTAGCCTCCGAGTACGGCACCATGCCAGACAATACGAACGAGCACAGCACACTCAAGACAGCAGTGCCCGTAACAACACTCAGCACAGCAATGGGCATGACCTTCTTGGGGTTCTTGGCCTCAGCAGCCAGACAGCAGACTTCATCGAAGCCGATGTAGCCGAAGAAAGCCTGGGTGGCACCAGTGATGATTCCCTGTGTGCCGTAGGCCATGTCACCCGAGCTGTTCTCTGCACGCGTGGGGACGAACGGACTGAGGTTATCAGGATCGATGGCGCAGAAACCAGTGATGATGATGAAAATGGCGACGAACATCTTGAGGATCGTGAAGCCGTTGACGAACACCTTACCGAAGCGGACACCGGCAAGTAGCACGACCACACAGAGCGCCTGGATCACGGCAGACAGCACGTTGGCGTACTCCATGTTGAGCCAGTGGACGCTGGCGTCCGGGTGCTTCAGCACGACCCAGTCCTCGACCTTCTGCGCCCAGCTACGCGCAACGCCGGCACCAGAAACAGCGTACTCCAGGGTCAGCAACCATCCAGCCACCACAGCCGGCACCTCGCCAATGGCGTGGTAGGCGTACGCGTACGTACTACCGGACGAAGGTACACGGGTGGTAAGCTCCATGTAGGCCAGAGCGTTCATACAACAAACCACGTCACCAATCAGCCAGCTCACCATAGCCGACGGACCAGCAGTGTCGCTCACGATCGAGGCGGCCGTCGAGAAAATACCGCTACCCACCGTGCCACCAATTCCTACACAAATCAACTCAAAGAGACTGAGCGAGCGGGGCAGGTCCTGCGAGTTCTCTTCAGCTTGGATGACTTGCATGGGCTTGCGGCGCATCATGCGCTCCAGCAGAGGCGCCGTCGAGGAGGTCGTCCCGGTCTTCTCCATCTTGCTTGCTACAAAGTGAGCTGAGCTAGTTCACGTAGTCGACAGCTAGATAAACGTCGAATGAACAACTGCACTGCAAGGCACTCAACCCGAGGAAGCGACTTGCGTGACTGGGACGAGGAGGGAATTCAGGCAACGGTGCGCAGAGAGGGAGCGGCGACCATGGACCAGCCATCACACCAAGGGCTCACGTACTTGAGGAAATTTGACTGGCTTGCGCTGGATGACAGGCGCGTGCAGATGCAGCGAGATCCCGGTCACGGCTGTTGCAGCTTGGGACCCTCTGCGTCCCAGTCGCTTCGCCTCGACCTCTAATCCCTTTGTTTAGAGGCCCACAGCACCGCGTTTCAACAGTAAAAGCGCCCAACGAATGGTTAGAGACAGTCGCGAGCACTTCGACGTGAGACCAACGCGACAAGCTGCCGATCCTCGCATAGTGAAATCAAGTCCCGAAGGGGAGGTGTACCGAACCCTTATCGGGTATGCAGAGACTGTCGCGCAGCGTACATGGGCCGGCGGAATCGGCGTCGCGTCGGCGAACACGTGAACGCCGTGCTTAACGCCGGCGCGAGCTTGAAGTGCTTGGCTGTGCATCGATGGTGGACTCACCTCCGCCGCGTCACATGCTGTCCGGTGTGGGAATTCGTCTACATATTCGTTCGCATTTTGGTAGCTGAAAATCTTCCTCGGAGGGAGGATGCGATGAGAACGCAAAATTCGACAACTACGTCCACATAAATGAGACATATCAGCTGACAGAGTGTGCATACTACATATTCTTAATTTGTCAGTGGTATACACTATGTATCGAGTGTTGCAGCCTCCAACCGAGCAGCTAGCCCGACGCCATTTTGCTAGCGAAGGAAATTGCGATGCGGAATACACATATCCTAGCTGTTGTTCGTATTACGCGAGGTAAAGCGGTTGACACCACGGTCTCAGTAGCCGTGCACGTGTCAACTGTGTGGTAAAGCAACTTCATAGTGGTACACTAGGCATCGTGAGGGGGTGAAACCGAGCCAGCTCTGCGGTTTAAGATCTGTGTGCGGAGCACGCGGGCTTAAACCAAGGACCAAGCATGGTCACATCCTGCTCAATCCAATAGGGTAAAGGCATCCAGGAGAGGTTTTTAAGGGTGTAGGTTGGGTGGTCGTCTCCAGTTTGTTAGTGCATCAAGGTCGCCATGACATCCGTCCCGAAAATGAGGTTGCGCAACTTCTCAGAAGTTACTTCTGCAGAAAACATAGACGCTGTTGATTGGCTAAAAATGATCGAGGTTGCTCAAAGTTGCTCAACTGGAAGTTGCTTTAACGCGAGTTGTGAACAAGTTCGAAACTCAACCGCGTAGGATTTCAACATGCTTGCACTGTTTGGAGTCTTAGCCTGTAAGTCTAAGGCTTACATGGTGTTCAAGACGTGTATGAATCGATTGTAGACTGGAAATTCTTCTTTAACAGAAGTGAGCCTATTTGATCCACAGCCAACGGTAAATTGCCATGAAGCAACTGTTACACTCGAACCGTGTGCAGAATCGGCGTCATGACGGCCGATTCAAAAGCTGCGAGGTCCCCAGAGTCGCGACCTTGCTCCACCCCATTGCTGCTTGAGCAGTCGCATAGGCATCAGTGCATCGATCCTTTGCTCCTCGTACGCAGTACCGCCGCCTCCCGCAAAACGTTCAATTGCGCACTTCCAGGACGGATGAATGTTGAAGCAACTACGGTAGTGTGCCGTCGTCAATCAGATCCCGTCGTGCGGCAGGCCGCTGGCAGCAAGCTACCGTGCAGCTCCTGATCCATGTACTCGCGGTGAAAATGAAGCGCTTCAAGACGCACTCTCAAATTCCTCTCTTCCTCCTCCATTTCTGCTACCAAATTTAGTGCTTCGTGCTGCCGCTGCTTTTCGGCCATCAGACGCTCGTAGTGCTGCTTCGTTGCTGCCTCTCGTAGTTGGCGCTACACAAACAGACGGAGCTTGGTCAATCTCACCCGGGTTACAGTAGAGAGATCCTCTCAAAAATAAAGGATGTGCCAACCTGCTTTTCAATGCGCTGCTCTATGGCCTGCTGCTCTTCAGCTCGTATGCGCTCTTTTCGGCATCGTCGCTTGTGTTCTTGCTCTGCTTCCTTCGCTTTTTGTTCGGCTAAAGCTAGCTTCAAATCCAAAAGGCCAAGGGACAAAATGGTCAATTCCAACAACAAATTAGTGCTCCCGAAAAATTCTAACCTTTCGTTGATCTTTTTGCTGGCGAGCAACTTCGAGTTTGTGCACTTCGAGCGCTCGCTTCTGCTTCTGTTGGCCAAAATATGATAAGTACGCAAATTTCAACAGTCGATGTTGTACCAGGGATACGAAAATGCGCTTACCGATAGAAACTCCCGCTGCTCTCGACTGCGTGGCACTTTCAATCTGCGCTTGCACTTAAAGGATGTCGACATCTCTGTCTGTTTGGTAGCGTCTCGGGAAACACTCGAATCAAGCATCATCATGTTGCGCCCCAGGAGATGCAATGAGCGGGAAGTTTGTAAAGGGGCCTCAACGGAAGATTTTGGCTGTTTCTGCGTCTTCGTGAGTCTGGTTTCGAGATGTCTCTTCATGGTTTGCATTTCACTAAGCACTCGCTCTTCCTGGGCACGGAAGTGTGCAATCCGGCGCGTTAACTGCTGTGCTGCATCCTCGGCACCCTTCCGGGCAACAACCACGTGGTAAATATTCGCGACGTCTAGCTCTGGCGAGGCTTCTCGGTCAAGGGGATGTTGCTGCCACAAGCAGGTGACCGGATTACCCACGTTGCGAGCTGTTTTTGGTAGAGGAATTGTCGCGACAGAGGCTGCCGTAAAGCACCGCCTTGATCCGACAGCACTCGAAGGTCGCTTTGCGGTGTTGTTTAGAGGACGAAAAGGTTGCGGTAGGTTAGATCCAGCTAGAGAGATGTAGGGCGTCAGTGGGCCTTGTGTTTTCGTTTCACTCGCCCGTGAGGCAGGTGCAAGTGAGCTGGGAACTTGAGCGCGGCTGCAAACAGGTCCAGCCGACTTCGGTCGCACGAACAAAATTCTTGGTGGTTTGACGCTCTGGTTCATTGCGCTCACTCCACTGGCTAACCGTAGATGGAATATGTTACCGTACAATGCAATCTGGTCATTGAGAGCAATTTCAAGAGCCTGGCTGACCATGAACTGCTTGGAGCTAAATTTACAATCGTAGACGTCAAAGATCAATTGGCAGATAACCCCCAGAAGGTCGACCACAAGCACTGCTAGCAATCTCGATAACTTTTGGCAAGCTGATTAAAGACATCAAACGATGTCAAAGCGTAGCAGCGTTCCCACTGCAGGTTCTCGGGCCCCACAACCCTCCAAGCCGTCTGGTAGCAACGTCGTTGAGTTACCACATTCGAGCAGACCATCGCATGTGAAGCCCTCTTCAAGCTCACACCGCAATTTCAAAGCAACTTCCAGCCCCAGTTCTATCCGCAGTGATGATGACAACAACAGCACTCTCAACAGGTACAATCAATAGCAAGTATTCTCTTCGATTTTTCCCATCCCACTCAACTTCGTATTGTCAACAAATGCAGCCCTCACACTTCTGCTCGAGAGAGTGAACCAGCTACAGACGAGGATGTACAGCTTGGTGCTAGTCTCACTACTGAAATCGAGACAATAGATCGCGGAAACCAGATCCAATTGGACACCGCAGAACGCCAGGCTGTCGCGATGCTAAACAAGATTACCAAAAGGAGCGAGAGAAATCACCAAAAGTTCGTTGCCTCGATAGTGAAGCTAGCCGTCCGATCTTAATTAGCTGACAACTTTTTGTTCTGAGTAGGTACGATACCTTTCGCGACAACATTTCTGGAAAAGATAAGCGCATTGACGATCTCCACGCATCGTACGTTTGATTATAGCTCGGAGGATCCACCATCACACCAGGAGTTTAACGTTGCTGCTTTTCCGTTCAGATTCGAAGACTTGGCTTGCCAAACAGCAGGACTAGAAGTACTGTGCAACAGCGATTTGGACGCCGATACGCTGGACAAGCTTTTTATGACCATACCCTTCCAGCAGCGTCAGCTCTATCTCGGTGAATAATCCACTGAGTGATTCTGTACACACCAGACTTAGAGCATCACACGTCCACAACAGCATCTTCTCTGTCGTGAGGGAGTCGGGACGGTAACTTTTCCTTGAAAATCTGATCGAGCGTTAGGTCCAGCGTAAAAGCGTCTAGCACCCTTGAGGTTTGTGGCAGGTTGCTGGTGTCAGTCTCTTTCTCCCACTGCGCTTTCCATTCTTTAGCCATCGCCGCCCATTGTTTCTTACTCCATATTCTATTGAATGTGTCGTCGTCTTCTCCTGCTTTGGCCCTTTCAGCTGTACTAAAACTTTGAAGAAACGGTGAAGTTGCTTCATCGGCTTCTGACATCGACTCAGGCATATCGCCACTGATCATATTTACCATATAGCCCTTTGGTCTGGTGCTTTGAACGAACCCGAGCAAATCCTTGGATGGCCGCATTGCCGTTTGAGCGAACAACTTCATTCGTAGTAGCGGCAACAAAGTCTGGTATGGACACGTCGTCGAAGGTGCAGACGGGATAAAACACTTTCCAGGAAGCACATCACCTAGAGGTGGTGTGCTAGTCATAAAGCTAAATAGCCGAGACCCGAACATGTGCATCAACGGATGCGAGTCGGATACAAGCATGTAGAAAAACTTGGGGTTATCAAAGTCACACATAGACTCAGAGTCAAACGGATACTTGCGTTCTTTGAATGCCAAAATGTCTTCCATGAATTGGGCAGCAGCTTCATCACTCAACGCCAGCAAGCGCGAAGGGTTCCGAGTTGAGGATGCTGCGCAAAACCAACCCCGAAAGTATTGCTTCGCGTACTTTCCAATCGAGAGCCATTGGAGCGATGGTTGATGCCGAGCAAGAAATGGGTGCTGCAGATTGTAGTTAAATGTGTATCCCAACACCATAAGTGGTTGGTCGTACAGCTTCCACATGTCATTCACTTTCCGCAGCAAAAAGCGTACTTGCTCGACAGATCGCCCTCCTCCAGCGGTGTCCTCCCAGTCAGATAAGATAATCCCATACTGCTGCTGCATTCTCCCGAATTGGTAGAAAATGTCTGACAACGAAAATGATGACGCGAAAGTACTGCTCATCATTTTGTATGTTTCCTTCAGCGGTGACATTAGCTCGCTCAGTGCCACCACTTTTTCCCAAAAATCGGGATTCTGGATGGTCCGTATTACAACACTTGAGAGTCCACACTCCGCCAGTTCATCGACAGTATTCCCCGCGCTATCTTTGCGTGGGTTAACAGTTCTTGGTCTGCTCAAAGATGGGCCTGCCGAATCTCTACTGTCTGCTGAAGCCTGAACGACCTTGGACGAGATAATTTTGATCATATCTTCGTACTGCCGAACGGAATCAACAGCTTCGATGAAGGAATACCAATTCTTTCGTGTGGGTGCGTGTAGCATTGCATCTGGATCACCACATTCACGCCGCAACACCTTTAGCACGCGATGATTTGAGAACATTTGTACAAGCTCGATCACTTTGCCAATAGTTTCCATCGATTTGTCCGACTCTGTCAAGATGACACCCAGCAGCATCTGCAACAAGTGTGAAAAGCATGGCAGCACTGGAATGGCCAAACTTGTCCACTCGCTTGAATTGACGGCAAGACGAGAGGCAGCGTATGTCAGAGTAGTGTCGGCAACAATGTTGATCACATGAATACCTCTTCTCCGCAATTCAGTCAAGTTGTCCTTGATTTTTTCGGCGAGAGTCTCTGGTGCGCTGTTCTCGATTCCTAAGTCAATGAGCTCCCAGGTCGTCGCTTCACCAAGAGCATTTACGAGAGAGATCAGAACGAAACTCGATCTAGGATACTTGGCCACCCACCAGCTCACAGCCAGCGTAACTCCAACTTGCTCATCTTTCATCTTCGTAATCTGCTTTTCATGAGAAACAGCCCCCATTGACGAGAGCAACTCAGCACTCGGTGGCTCAATCTTCGAATGCAAGTCTCCAAGCAGTAGAGCTGATTGCTCCATCCGTACCCAATCCCAAGGCAAGCCCGTTGACAGCGTCGATGACATAACTAGCTTGCTGAAAACATCTGAGTTGATGTCATTGTTTGCAGGTTGGGCCATGTGAAGTTCATTTGATCTGGGGAAGTGTGGAGCACGAGGTTTACCGTGCTTCTTCAAAGAATCCCGAAGTCGAGGCTTGACAAGCACAATTGGTTTCTTTGGCGTGGAGAGATTTTCCTCATAGCTCAAAGATTTGGATGACGGTATGTCAGTCGTAAGCCCTCCATTCATCTCGGAAGACAACAAGGGTAACTGAAGGGGCATGAAATCTTCCACTCCAGTCGTGTCCTGAGCACCATTCGCCTTGACAGCTAGTGCTCCAGATCCGCGCAGTGCTGCGTTCCGCAACGGTAACACGGTTCCATCTCCTTGGTCTTCACTTCGTCGCGTCTTCTTCTTCGGAGCAGGAGATGTCTCCTGCAGCAACATGTCGACGCTGCGATTCTGCGACTGATGTCTCTTGTTGAAGTTCGCAGCATCCTTCTGCGCGCACAGCAGTTTCAACTGTGTCACCACCTCAGCAGGACAGTAAAAGCACTTTTGCAAGTGCCTGATCATGTTCCCCGACACACCTCTGACAGCCACAGGGTCCGCTCCATTCTCGCTGCAAAGCCTGCAGTACGCGTTGTGATGGAAGCGATTGCGCTTCTCTCCTCGGATAAAGTAGTGCCAGGCAGGATGACTCGGTCTCCCCATCTTCTTCTCCTCCCCTTCCAAGCTCTTGTCCATGAGCTCCTGCGTGTCCTGGTCGAACATCCCATGGGACACGTCCGTCGCAGAGCCTGCCGAGGGTCCTCCAACCCCAACATTGCCGTCTCCCATGGGGATCAACGGCGCCCCGCCGGTGTAGCTCGACAGATCAAAAAGTGCCGCGCCCGTCGTCACGTCTACCTGCTCAGCAGTCGACGTCACAGTCGAGCATTTCCCCGAGCTGGCGGCGTCCACCACCTCCAGCACGGTCATCGCGCGGTTCTGCGCTTGCGCGGCAGCTTTCGCCTCCGCTTCCATTCACGGGCGATTCGAGCCTGGTATCACAACATTGCAACGAGGTTAGCGCGCGGCGTGGATCAAAGGAGTGAATGTCGTCACTTCAACAACCTATCCTGGTGGCGCAGTCGACACGTAAATACTGCCGTGAATGAGTTCGTAAAAACTAGTGGCGAGAGACCAATGGTGTGTCGAACACAATTTGGTACAGTGTACCAAACTTGCGTTGCAGGGCAGGTCCGGGACAGTTGCCAATCTTCATGGCAGGGGACCGCGAGGTTGTGCGGGTCTCGGCGCCCGGGAAGCTGCTGCTGCTCGGCGAGCACGCCGTGGTCTACGGCTATCCGGTGGTGGCGGCGGCGCTGTCGGATCTGCGCATTAAGGCGGAGATTGTAAGTGTGATTCGGAAAGCTCACATGCTTGCTTATCAACCTTGAAGAGCTCCTGACAAAATTCTTTCTATGCCTCTGTAGACTCGCATTCGCGTACCTCCAGGCAGCGAACCAGCGATCGAGTTTTCGTGCAACGACATCAAGTCCATGCGCGACAAGCAGCCGCTGCGACGCGCGTACGCGACTTCCGAGCTGCAAAAGGTGGTGGACGGACTCGAGGATGACGTTCACTACGTGCCGACCCCGGCGCAAGAGGTGATGATGCGCATCGAGGGCGTGTTGGACGGAGAGACGCCTGAAGACGCCAAGTCAATGCGAGCCCCACTGTTTTTGTGCTGTGCGTTGCTGCGTTCGTCTGGTTTTCTGAGAGGGTAGGACTCTCGCCCGTCGACTTGTTATCGTGTATGCGTCTTCTGTCAACTAACTCTTGGTTTTGCTGGCAACCATATGTGCAGTACTGAAGGAGGACTGCATGTGGAGGTGGCAACGTGCAACCTGCCTATCGGTGCGGGACTGGGCTCTTCAGCAGCGATGTCTGTGGCTCTTTCCGGTGCCTTCGCGGAGCTGTCGGGCAGCCCTCGTAAGCATGAGCTGGATTTCATAAATGCGTACGCTTTCGGTGCCGAAGTGATTCTGCACGGCTCGCCTTCAGGTGCAGACAACACGGTATCGTGCTTTGGTGGGACTTTGATCTTCGAAAAGCACCCGGAGCCCTCTTTTCGTCGCATTCAGTGCCAGCTGAACAAGTTCCGGTTTCTCTTGGTCAATACGTGCGTCCCGCGTTCTACAAGAGAGCAAGTCGGCAATGTCCGAAAGCGCTACGAAGCAGATCGTGAGAAGGTGCAGAAGCAATTCGACACCATCCAGCAGCTTGTGGAAAAGTTTGTTGCGCTCAGTGAGCGAAAGGTGCTGTCTGAGGAAGTGCTTGGCCAAGAGATCGAACACAATCAGCAAATTCTGAACGGTCTGGGTGTAGGCCACCCGCAAATTGACGAGGTGGCGCGTATCTGCAAGCAATTTAACGGAGCTACAAAGCTGACTGGTGCGGGTGGTGGCGGTTGCACGATCTCCCTTTTGCCGCGGAGTCTGACCAACGAAGACTTGGCCAAGCTTATTAGACAGCTAGAAGCTAAGGGGTTCGAATGCTTCGCCAGTTCCATCGGGGGTCCGGGCTTGATCCGTGCTTAGATCCGGTATCCAGACGAAGTGTTGGTGTGTCCAATCGCACAAGTAATTAAACCGATGAAAGCATGAAGTAACTAGATCAGGGTTTACTATGGATATGGAATATCTCTCTAACTATATCCGCGTAATTGCATCGCTTGGCACCACACACGACGACTTGAGGTTCGCACTCCACAATCGTGTATGTCAAATTGTCCTCTACGCGGTCTGGGCTGCTGTTGCTGTAGCTGGCACTTCGTCTGCTACAGGAACGGCCTTTACCGAGGGTTCAGTCGAAGCCGGCGAGCTCTTTGTGGAAGCTGAGGAATCGCGGGTGCTTGCAGCGCTGGAAGCACGGCGCTTCTTCTCCAACTTGTTTGCTGCCTTCACCTCACGCACTCCACTAGCCACGTTTGATGCAGCACCAGCAAACCCACCGACCACATAGCCACCGGCCGCAACACCGCTCGCAAGCAGTACACCACCTCCTGTCACGATCGCCTGCAGAAACCACCATAAAAAGAGGCAGGCAGTCATCGCTTCCAGCCAAAAAGAAAATAAAGCAATGCAAGCACAAACATACCGCGACAGGAGCCGCAACAGCGCCAATCGTCGCCTTCTTCAGTCCTCCCATGAAGGTAGGAGTGGGCTTCTGGTTGGCGACCTCGATCGCTACCTTCTGTTCACCCTCAGCTCCAGTATCAGCAGGCCCACCCACCACCGTAGCAACAGGAACTTCCGTCTCACTGTCGCTAGCCTGTTTGCTGTCCTTGCGCTTGCGAGCCGCATTGACGCCAGCCTCGCCCATCTCTTTAATGCCCGAGGCCACGTTGACGACCATGGCGCCAGTTCCTGCCACAATCGCGGCAGATCCCATGATCACGCCGCCCACAATGGACTTGCCACCGTAGAGAAGGCCTTTAGCAGGCGCGTACACTGCGCCACCCGCCGCGCGCTTGAAACCCTTTGAGCGCTCGGGGGCGTCCGGATCCATCGCTTCGCCGAAGCGGAAGAACTCCTCGAAAATTTCCATGGCGCGCTCCCTGGTCATCGGCTGCGCGCCGTCCTCCAGTCCTTCCTTGCCATAGATGTCGTCTACAGCAAACACCACGAGCACAACAAGCAGTCAGTAAGGCACTCCGGACCTTGAGTTCCACACCTTGTGCATGGCTGAGGAGACGGTGGAGCCGTACAGATCTTGCGCGTGTCATTGTTCGATAGCACGTTGTAAGCCTCGCCCACGATCTTGAAGTTGGCTTCGGCCGTGAGTTTGTCCGACGGGTTCTTGTCCGGGTGGTACTTGATGGCCAACTTGCGGTAGCTGCAGCACAACAGCAAGGCAAATGTGTTAGTCTCTAGTCATCAGTCCAGCGCGCTGCCCCAAGAAACGTACGCTGTCTTGATATCCTGCGCCGTGGCCGTGCGTGCCACGCCCAGGTTCTCGTAGTAGTCGTTGGAGAGTAGGTCGCTCATAGTCGCGGTCGGGGTCTGGATGAAGTAGAAGGTGAGTGAGTGCGCTCGAAGCGCGTGTCGGCTGCAGACTGATGAGATGTGGTGCGTATGACTCCACGGAAGAGAGGTGTTTGTAATACAAACTTTGTATTCCCCTATAATACAGGTATTTGATTGGTGAATATTGAACAATGATTTTTCCGTGCAAAATCGAGGGCAGATGGATACTTGCTGAGGCGCTGATCACGGAAAGGCGACGGAGATTACTTTACCTGGGCTCAGGCTGGGGCAATGCAGTGAGTGACTGCGAACTCGCTCGATGTGTCAATGTGTGCATTGAGGTTGGTGGTACAGTTTGAACCGCCGTGACGTTGGCGTCGGTTGGAGTCTGCAACCGTCGAGCTTTGGCGCGCACCGCAAAATGGCCCGTTGGTCCTCTTGGTAATGTGCCGGATGCACGTCATCGTGTACTTGTTCCTCTCTCTGTTGGCAATAGCTGTCTCGGCCGCGGAGGATGGCTCATGCGCGTGTCTGCAGGACCCGCCTAGGAAGGCAAGTCCCGATCGTTGCTCTGCTTCTAGCTGCACTGGATCTTCTAACGGAAATAAACGCCTTGTGCTTCTTTGATGTCTTTCATGAACCCACAGAACGTTCAACCCCTGGTGTTCTGCAACTGGTACAATTCCAAGAGCTGTTGTCTTCCAACGCACGATGCAGACATCAACGGCAAGTTCCTCGCGCTCATTGAAGCCGGTCCGGCGTGCGAGAAGTTCCAGAATGCCGCCAAGCGCTTCCTATCCTTTGCCTTCTGCTACGCGTGCGATCCAGAAGAGCCCACACACTTCTTGACGCCACTGGATACGCACTTCTTCGATGCGAGCACCAAGACGGTGAAGATCTGCGCTAGCGTGGCGATGAATATGGCACCGAAACTCTTCTCGGACTGCGGGCTGTTGCTACCCGACAGCCGCGAAACGATCTGCTCGCCGAACTCTCCTGTGGTCCCGCATAAAGTCTGGACGGGCTGCAAGGACCAACAGCACATTTGCCAGGACAACACGACGTCTACGTGGTATTGCTCCGACTCGGAATGCGGCGACGCACACACACCTACAGGTTTTAACGACGTACCTTGCAATACCTCACGGCATACGTGTGATGGCGTACTGATGTTTCTCAACGACAACCGCGCCGCCAAGCCACCGAACTATGAAAACTATCCCGTCGAAATTGTAGATGAGCAGCTTTGCACAGAGGAGTATGGAGAAGAGGAGGCACCCTCGAAATGCAAGTGCCTACAGGACCCCTCTGCATCCACGCGACCAACACCGACGTTAATATGTGTTCTAGCGCTCGGCATCTTTTTGGCGCTAATACATGCTGTAGCTGACATCGGACAACACAAGCGAAGACAATAGAGAAAAAAATTGCTGCTACCTGTTCAGAAATGTCATGTTATGCCCGCATGTGGCCACCATTTGCACGATCCTTCTCACTTTCGGTCCGCACTTTCATGGTTTCGAAATCCTCCTTGTCGTCCTCCTCCTTCTTATAACGAGCGGTCTTGTTGCCAAACCGCGTAAAGTACGTTCCTTCCACTAAAGCCACAAACTCGGGCCACAGTTTGAGGTGACTCAGCATGATCTTGGCTGCGGCAGTGAGCGGCACGGACAACATCATGCCCACGACTCCCCAAAGAAGCCCCCACGCCGAAAGCGACAGGATCACGATCACAGGGTCGATCTCCAGTTTACGGCCAAAGACCTTAGGTTCCACGAAGTTGCCCACGAACATGTGAAAGCACATCGGAAGAACCATGGCCAAGAACTTTTCCATGGGGTTCATCAAGTCGGACGGCGTGATGGCGATAATACATATTGGCGCAACGGACGCAATCATGGCTCCAACGTTGGGGATCCAATTCAAGATGAACGTCAGCATACCCCACACAATGGCCAGCCCCACGTTCAGCGAAACGTATACGATCGTAACCAGCAGGGCCACGAAGAGTGAGAGGAAGCACTTCAATGTCACGAACCGTTGAATGTCGTGGTCGATCTTGGACCAGACGCCTCCAGCATCACTAGCACGAGTGCGTGTGCATAGGAAATATGTGAGGTAGATAAGCGTCACGAACATAACGGAGAGCAAGTCCATCGTTTCCGTGACTACCACGCGCGCCAGCTTGTCGACATTGTCGTGCAGCGTCGTCGTAATGTTCACCGGTAGTCCGATCTGCTCAAGAATATTCTCCACTCCCGAAACAAGGTGATTGTATCCCGTCTGATAAGCGCTAGCATCCAGTGCATGGACTGAAAGCACAGTAATGTAGCCCAGCAGTCCGAAGAACACACACACCAAGCTGACAGCCACAAGCGACGCGAACGCACGCGAACAGCCGCGCGACTTCCGCCGAGCGTGACGCCCGTGCGATGTGCAAATGCAGAGAAAATACCTGGGCGACACGTCGATCACTTCCACCAACGGGTCCACAAGGTACCTGCATCAGAAGAAGAAAAAGTAGTCCTGGTAAGTCAGATCAACATTCGCAACGCTTCAACCACGAGCAGAGTACTCACATTAGGAAAATAGCGAGGAAGAACGGAATCAGCACAGCCTGGAACCAAGCTAGCAAGTAGCACGCCGCTGCCAGTCTGCAATATTCACGCAAAGAAAAAGTATCATGCCAGACATTAGCACGCAGGCCACTCAATAACTCAAAATCTTCAGTTGTCTACTCACCCCGTCGCTAGCAATGCGCCTTTCGTCTCGAATGCAAGTTGCCGCACTGGTCCGTCCAGCGCCGCCAAGATGTCGTTGGCCACGTTATTGTAGAAGGGCCGGATGCCGTCGTCGCTGCCACGTCGTCCCTGGCTGCTGAAGTTGTTGCTGCGCTCTGAGCTGATGGAGATGGTAGAGGTCCCCGAGGGGGACAACTGCACGTTCGAGAGGTTGGAGCTGCTGCGCCGTGTGGGCGCCGCGTGGGGCGACTCCATGTCCAGCGACGCATAGGCCTGCTCCTTCTTGCCCACGAGCTTCATGTCTGTTGTGGTCTGATTCCCAGTCGGTTGTAGCTCCTCCTGGACGCTTAACTCTGGAGACTGTTGCTGTTGCTGCAGTTGGTGCGAGATAGGCTGTCTCTTGCGGAAGGAGTTGGTTGGTGACGAAAAGAGGAAATGTCCTCTCCGGCGCCGAGAAGACCGAGGGGGATTGCGCCTGCACTGTAGAGTGGAGACACCTGGTCGTGGATAAAGTGTGGTTTTGATGGTGTCCGCGAGGGCTAAGAAAAGGCGCTACAGGCACACGTAAATTTACTTACGCTCGGGTGGGCCACCAAATCTTCGGGTGGACCACCCACACCAGAGAATGTTGCGCGAAGGTTGTGCCGAGGTAGACCAAAATGTGCGGCTTGAGGGCGCCTCGAATAATACCAGGAAAGCGTAGTCAAGCAACATGTCGGCGCTCTCTCCTGTTGCCAAGGCTGCTCTGCGCCACCCCGTTGGGCGCGTGCGCGGCGACGGCATCACAGCCACGGTCTTTGGTGCCTCGGGTACCCTGGGTCGCTACGTGTGCGCGCACTTGGGTGCGTCCAAAGCCTCTTTCGTCCCGGCCGTTCCGGCGGTCCATCCAGAATCATACTAACTTTTGTTTTAAATTGTAACTCGTTGCGCTCGTTACAGGCCTGAACGGGAACGGATACGTGGTGCCGTACCGTGGAGATGACGCGGAGGTGTCGCACCTGCGCGTGTCGGCGGACCTGGGCAATGTGGCGCAGCAGCCCTTCCACCCGCGCGACCGCGACTCGATTTTGGAGGCCGTGGAGGGCTCGGACATCGTCATTAACCTCGTCGGCAAGCACTACCAGACCAAGCACATTCTTCCGTGGTGGATTAACTACACGTACGACGATGTGCACGTGGACGTGGCCCGCACCATCGCCGAGGTGGCCAAGGAAGCCGGCGTGCCCCGTATGGTGCACGTTTCGTCGCTGCTGGCCCAGCCCAACTCGCCCTCCGAGTGGGCCGCCTCCAAGTTCCGCGGCGAGGTTGCTGTTCGCAAGGCCTTCCCAGAAGCCAACATTGTGCGGCCGTCCAACATGTTCGGCCCGGAAGACCGACTGCTGGTGTGGATGGGCAACCGCGTCAACTACGGCGGCGTGCCTGTTGTGGACAACGGTGACGCCGTCATCCAGCCCGTGTTCGTGAACGACGTGGCCAAGGCTATCTACCACATCACGCAGGACGAAACCATCCAGGGCAAGACCTTTGAGTTCGTCGGTGACGAGGAGTTCACATACAAGGAGCTGGCCGACTACGTGTTCGACATTACTAAGCGTAACCCGAGCCTGGTCAACCTGCCGCTGCCCGTGGCCCAGGCCATCGGCTACTTCTGCGAGCAGTTCCCGGATCCCAAGTTCACGCGCGACTGGGCCACGCGTCTCAGTCTGAACGAGGTCAAGACGTCGGATCTGCCCGGCCTAAGGGAGCTGGACGTGGAGCCGACCAAGCTGGAGAAGGAGGCGCCCAACTTCCTGCTTAAGTTCAACGCTGGTGGTCACTTCCAGGAGGTGTCTGGCTACCATTAAACCATGCTGCGGCCAGGTGAGCTGGAGGGAGGTAAGTAGGCTAGGCCCAGCTCGGGCAAGACGCGAGGGAACGCCAAGCCTGCAACTTCTACTGCTGCAACGGCTGCCGCTACTTCTACCAGGGTAGCCGATGCTGTGGCTCCGCTCGGCACAGGGACAGATGATACCTTATGAGTGACAGACAATGAAGAACAATGACAAAATGAAAGACTAATACCCGCTCGAGTCAATCTTCAATGCTCATGTACCACGATTCTTGTGGTCTCTTATGGTCTTCATTGCGTTTGCGCAACCGTTCAATAGCCAATCAAAACTCAGCAATGGGCATCCAAGCTGATGGCACCTCAGAACGCAATATGCTCGCTCGGGCTGGAAGCGCTGCTTCTGCTTCTGTGCCGCGGGCACGGGCGCTCGGACTGCTTCCCCAGCATTACCAAGGTCTTGTCAATTTATCGCAGGTGCTGAGAACGTATGGAACGCCTGGTTCCTCGCTCAGCAGCAGATCAACCGGTCAAGAGCTGCCGATCGCTCGTTCAACGCTTCAAGTTACCACGACGCGGCTGGCTGCGGCTGCAACTGGCCGTCGATGCTTCACCACCACCACCAGCGACACGCCACTGCACTTTGATACGCACCATGTCGTGAAGAGTTTGCAAGAGAAAGGTTCGAACAGTGCTGGCCTCGCGGGGGACCTGGACTTTTATACTGATGTTTTGTTGTGTCAATTGCTCTAGGCTTCTCAACTGATCAGTCGGAGGCCATCCTAGACGTGATGAAAGACGCCATGGCTGACTCCTTGGAAGCTCAATCACGCATTGTGCGTATTGCGTAGCCAGTATTGTTTTAGTTGTTTACGTGCTAACGGGGATTGTTTTGTACTGTCTTCATAGTTGGCAACAAAATCCGAGCACGTGGAACTCAAGGCGGAGCTGTCTGAGCGAGTCTTTAACTCCACGCTCAAGTTTGGTACGTTGCCGGGCTTTGTTAGGAATTGTTGAGGTAGCGAGTGCCCTATTGACTTGTTATTTGTTGTAGATATTGCACAACGTCACTCGCGAGAGCTGCTGGAACGCGACTTCAACACGCTGAAGCAGGATATTCGAATGCTAGAGAAGATCGACTTCGACAAGATTCGCATGGAGATCGCGGAGCTCGAGAAGAAGTTTTTGTTGCAGAAGCAGGCCGAGGACGAGACGTTGAACGAACTGCGACTGTCCATGGAGAAGGTAGAGAAGCGCATGCTCCAGTATGCAGTAGGTTTTGCTGGTACTATCATGGCTGTGGGTGCTGCATTGTTGCGTTTAGTCCTATAAACCATCAAATAACGCTATATGAAGATGACAGACAACCGGAGGTGTCGTAATTTACATGTCAACTATCGGCGATGAAAGTGGGCAAAGCACGTCTGAACTACGAAAACTCGGAGCTGCGCGGATTGGTCTTGTCGTTCACGCGTGAGGTTGAACTCGCCAGCTTTGAAGCGCTGCCAAGGATATTGCCTAGCACATTCGTGCTCCTACCAGTAGGAGTCCTAGCCGCGTTGCCGTGGTTTCTGTTGGCACTTGACTCATTCGTCACGGTCCGATAGCTGCTTCTACCTGAGGAAGCACGATCGTCATGCCGGTATGATGAGCGATCACGGTTGCGATGGTCAGGGTGCGCTGGAGGGGGGTAAGTAGACTCTTGATACGGTCGTTTTCCTCTCATCCTTGGGGTTATCGAACGCAAGCGGTCTTCCTTTGAGGGAGGAGCGGGCTCATTCACCTGGCAAAATTCCTTCTCAGAAATTGACTGCGGTGCTTTGCTTACGAGCGAAGCGGATGGAGATCGAGATGTGCTTCTCAATTCTGCAGGTGTGTATCTTTTTCGACTGTCGCGGTCACGACGATCATCCGGACGGTATCGGCTATCCTCGCTTCTTTGGTTGCCTCGCTCTCTATCAATTGAGCCTCTGTAGTCGCGAGACCTGCCCTGCTCTTCACGTCGGACCTCTCTTCTCGAAGACTCTGCGTATTCACCCCTACGCCGATCGGTAGCTCTCTCGTGAGAACGATTATCATCACGCCGACGCGAATCCATCGTAGATGAGCTACTCCGGTTTCGAAAGCTTCGAATCTCATATTGACCTTGCAAGTCCGCTGAAGAGGGCGGTGCCGTCGCGGATGTGCGGGGCTTCTTAAAACTTGCTGCATTCGAAGTCTCCTCCGCGGACCTTTTGTGGCTGTCAACAGGTTGCTTCACTATTTGATAACTTTCTTTTTGATCACGAGAAGGCTCCCGTCGTGATTCAGGTTTGCCGGAATCAGAAGATGGTCTGTCACTGTCAGATACCTTTGCCTCTTTGCCCTTGTCTTGAGGCGTTTTACGCGCTTCATCATTACTTTTCACGGTGCAAGTTGCCTTCACGTCCCGAGTTCTCTCCGCCGAGCTAAGTTCTGATTTTGTACCCTCAGCAGGTTTATTCGCGTTTGACTTCGTAGATTTCACGGTGGGGGTAGACTTCTGAGCCGCTTTCTCGTGCATCGACTTGTAGTGCTCAGCCAACTCGCGGTATTTGTCCCCTTCTAGCCTCTTCACCACAGTAGGAAATGCCTCTCCCTCCGTGCGAATAACTAGCTTACGATCACGGGCGCTTTTGACTAGAGCAGCCCACGTTTCATCGCGCACTAACGTATTCACGTTGCCAATAACATACAGGCAAAACCGTGCACGCGTAATTGCCACGTTTAGTCGGCGAATATCGCGCAAGAAACCAATACCTCCGCGCCGAGATGATCGAACGCACGAAAACACAATCACATCTTTTTCTCGGCCCTGAAACCCATCCACCGTGTTCACTTCGATTGATACGCTTGTTGGGATCCCAGAGCGTGTGATTTCTTGCCGGAGAACGCGCACTTGTTCCTTGTAAGGTGACACAAACCCAACGCTCCATTTGTTGTTGCGCACGTCTGCACAAGTTTCGAACATGTTCTGGCACAAGCTGACGCAAAATGCTGCCTCCACACGATTGTACTTCGACCCGTTCATGTCTTCCTCCCTCGAGTTGTCAACATCATACAGCAGGAAAGGCTGAAAACTCGTACGTGAGTATACGCCAGGGCACACCTTTTGAGCACACTCCATAACGCTGGGTCCATCTGTCAGCATTCCTCCGTAAAATCTCTTTGACGGGAAGTCCCGTAAGAAAGGGTGCATCCGATACTGCACTTGAAGCATCGACGGTGCGACCCCACTTTCCGCTATTCGTTCGAACAGCGATCGATCGTACCGCGCATTCGCCGCGACAACGCTTTTCACTGTAGCAGGAAGCTGCTTTGGATCACCCACCAGCACAACACGAGCTACTCGCTCCCGAATAGGAACAAGAGTACTTAGTTCCACTGCCTGTGCTGCTTCATCGATAATGAGGGCGTCGAAACCATGCTTCAGTTCCGAGAAATCGCCACTTCCAGCCTTTGACAACGTACAAGCAATAATGCTTGCCTTGGACAAAATAGTCTCTGTCATTTTGGCCCGAATTGCAGTCACTTCATCTCGCAGACGTCTGATCTTACCCGAGCATCCCGTTAGCTGTTGGTGCATCTTGGCTAGCGCCTTTCGATCCTTCTTGGGTCCATCAGGGTCTTCTGCCTTATTGTGAAAATCACGAATAGAACTGCGCAATTGCCGCTGTGTGTCTTGGAGCGAGTGCAATTGCATTGCTTTCGGATGAATCGCCATTTCGCGCCGGATGATATGTGGCAAGCACACAGAATTAACAGTCTCAGACGCATCCTCGCCTGCATTTCCGAGGCGGACAATGGAGATCCATTCCTCTGACAGTGCCTCCGGATGCACACTCGGCGCTCGGACTTTTGTGACGTTCCCCGAACTATCCATTAGCCCGTCTGTCACGATTCGAAGCACCAACTCGTTTACAGCACCGTTGGATGGCGCACAAAGCAGTATGTTGTTTGTTCGACTTGCCGAGCGCTCCGACGCTGCTCTTGATATAATCCTGCGCTTTACCACCAAGTTTGAATTTGGTTGATGTGTCGTGCGAGATGACAACTTGTTTTCCAATCGACTGCGTGATGAGGTAACATTCTTGAGCGATTGAATGGTCGTTCGACTTGGCCCAGTTGAGGAAGCGTCGGAGGGTCGACGAAGAATACTCCCGAGTGCAGATGTAACCCCACTCAAGGAAAATGTCGATGCTGCAGCTCGAGATGATGTCTGTCCGCCGGTTTGTCCAGCATTCACGCCGCCGCGAGACCGTGCAGCCTCAAAATTGTTGAAATCTGTCTTGCCTTGAGCGTTTGGAATATTTTTTGGGCTTATCATTGGCATCACGGCAGTAGCAGGTAGCCGCAATGATAACAAGCCGCTCAGAAGACCCATAATCGTTTTCGTCTTGCCTGTTCCCGGCGGCCCTTGAAGTAGAGACACACCCATGCTGTAGTTATTGAGCACGCTGTGGATGGACTGCAACTGGGACGAATTGTACTGGGGCTTAATTGCCTCCCACAGATCAGGCGATAAAAAGCGAGGGGCCCGCTGCAGGATATCTTTCTTATCCATGAGACTCGTCCATTTTTCTTTTAGCTTTGCGGAAAGGGCCTTGACTTCTGCATCATCGTGCTTGCGCAGTTTGTTCACAGCTTTTCCGATACTGGTAGACTAAAAGATAAGCAGTTAGTGCATCGCCAATAAGCTAAACATAATGTGGTATGACGACTTACCCTCAAATCGGTCAGCATCACGTCCATCTTGTCCAAGCGCTTTAGAATCTTCACAATCTTTCCATGACTTTCGTTTGATTTTCCTGCTCGCAAGTCATCCAGTTCCGATGTGATGGTAATGAGCTCTGATTGCGTAGACTTGTATGCTTCTGGAGTCAGAATAGCTGTTCTCAGGTGCTCGGGGAGCATGTCTACCGACCGAAGCGCGATGTACTCACGCGCAGACGTGACCAAATTACAGAGTGGGTTTACTTTCCACTCCGAATCGGCGATTGCACTCGCTGTCAATACTTCAGTTGAGAACGAGCGTACACTTGCTGTCGCATTGTCTAACTCGCCATCGTTCAGGAAGAGTACCTTTACGGATTCTTCATCTTCGTTCTTGCTATTCTTTTTTGTTGACGATGTTTGCCTCCGCCCCTTTTCCGTCTCGCTGATCAAAATGACCCCCAAAAACTCCCGCTTTCCCATAAAGCCACTTTGGGTTTGGCTTCCAACAGAAATTTGCAAGAGCACCACATCACCATTCCGGAACAGCTTCTCATTGAAGCTTCTGCTCGGTCGCCTCTTGCCCCCGAACTTTGCCTGAGAGCTCGCTAGTAGCCCTTCGTCTTTCTGAACAATGCTAAAGCTAATGCAACGCATTCCTTCTCGTGGCTTTTCGGACTCATAGCGCAGTAGGTGGCCCCCATTGCCATAAGAACATTTTCGAAGTCCCTCTTGAACTTCGTTGTTGCATTCTTCCAGCATCAGTGGCAGGAAAGCTCGGACATAGTCCGCATTTTTCTTGTAACTCAAACCGGGTGCCTGTAACTCTTTATCAGATCGTGCGTTTTGAAACCCACCAGACAAAAGAACAGGCATGCAAACTTGAAGCAACTGCCGGTAAAATGGCAGCAGCGAACAAACTGCGATGGGCTTTCGAGTAGTCTTGATCCGATGGAAAAGTGCAGCAAAACGCAGATTGGTATCGTCTTCTTCTGCCTCCTCTTCCACTTGTTCTGCCACACCTTCGTCGGCCTTTTCCTTTGGTCGCTTCATTTGAATTGACTTCTTCGAGCCTGGATACGAGTGTGAAATTCCCTTTATGACTTGAGCCATGTCAAATGGAGTCTTTGATTTTGCTGTCTGCCCCTTGGGAGAAGGTTCCCTGTTTGTAGGTGTATGATACTCTTCTTCCGAGTAAAAGCTGTGCTGCCTTCGAGCTGCCGCTTCGTTAGATACTTCCTCAACACCAGTCAGATCCACCAATGCCCGGCCTTGAACTCTAGCGGCTGACTTTCCGCTCATTGGTCTAACAGTAGAACTAAGCATACTCGCAGAAGGTTTAACCCTCGGTGGCAGCTTTGACTTTGACCGAGAGGTCATGTCCACAAAGTTTTGCATACTTGATCCTGTCGAGCGCTTTGTGAAAAAAGGTGAGGTGTGATCCAATTGTCGGAACTTCTTGGTCATACGACCGAAGTCAGTAGATTGCTTGGACTCAATTGATGCTGCCTCGCCCTTTATGCTGTCGATCATGGTAAGAGTGGCTTCGTCTAGACGAGTATTTCCTTTCAGAAGGCATCCCAAAACTGTCATCAACAACTCAGCGGCACGCTTGTTCTCGGACGCTGACCCCCTGGCTATACACTCAACCAATGGAGTTATGAGCTCTGCCACACGCTTGCTGGACACACTTGGGTCTTTCAACACTGATGTCCAGAATTTCCAGAATGATATTCCAAAGTCGAGACATTGCACTCGAGTAGCTTCTGTGATCTCCACCGTGAGTGTCGTTTTCGGTTCGAACAAGGTTATCAGTAGAGCGACCAAAAATTCGTTAATCAAACTGGGAAGTTTTAGCAAGTGTGCAGCTGCGATACCAGTATCCGTGACCTGGTGCGACGATGTGGTCATTGCTTTTGCATTCGACGCTTTTTGGAACGCTTTCTCCAGGTCACCGCCCAGCATGTCGAATACGCGGGACCACACAAAAATGAGTTTCTTGACGGCAGGCAAACAGACTGTCTGCGAAAACCCGTAGAGGCGCATTGACTGAAGCATGGAAAGCTGGCCACGTAAAAATGCTTCAGCATTCCGGTGAACAGAAATGAGAAGAGCCTCCAGTGGAGAGGGTATTTGTGTCGGTCTTTTCTTATCAGCAGCATATTGGCCAATTAATCTACCAAGAACGCAAAAATCACAATAATTAATATTTACCCATCCGAGGCAGATATTATACAAGGACATACCTTTTCACCAGCTGATCGACACTGCTTGTCGGACTCAGATAGCAAGCACTAATATGCTGGGACACCACTGGAAACATAAATGGGTTGCCTAAGCCCTTGAGTAGCACTTCATCGCACATTCGCTGGAGATATGGTTGGGTCTGTTTCTCATATTCCCGTAAAGTTTCTGTGATGCGTTGAAGCTGGTTACTGGGGTTGGTTTGAGCAACAACACCGTTTAGCAGCTCTGAAATCCCTCCAATTGACTCGAATAGTGCTCCATGAACTTGAAGCGGTATCGTCGAGATCGTCCCCCATAAACATAGCTTCCTCAGCAAATCGGTGATGATCGGCTTCCCCTTGGTGACCGCTTCAATCGATGTCGAATCTTCCACATTGCTTGCAACAATGCTCGAATACACAACATCACGAGCAAGTTGCAAGTGTTTGCTCAATACGAGGGCGGTCGTTTCCGCAGCCAAGTCAACAAGTGAGGTAACATTGTCAGGCTTGATAACAATAGCAAACAAGTAATCCATCCATAGCTTCCCCAGTTGCTCATTGGTGTCTTTCCCAGCCCCTGAACCGCACGGCCACCAGAAGGCGCTTTCTGAAACGGAATAGTCAATAGAAATCGACTCCGACAGCGCGCCTTCATCTCGTCCACTTCCAGGATTATTTTTCACAGAGCCGGGCATGCGGTGCTCATAGCAGTCACTCAAAATGGTAAATGCTGCCCTTGACATAGCCACGATTGCAACAGCGTCGTAATGCTTTGGGCGGAGAGCCTCGACAATTAAAAATTGCAGGATTTCCCTGCGCGTCTTCGAATAAAAATCAATCTTTTCCTGGTTGGACTACAGAAAAATGAAAGTGGCTCGTTAGTAACTGTGCAAAGCGTAGAAATTCAACACATTACATACCACTTGGCTAGAGACTTGAGGTGGTCGCATGGCCACAAGTAGCGGTGGCAGGAGCTCAATAAACTGTTTCGTAACATACACGCGCCAAGACCCGAGACGACAATGCTGCATGACCACATCCAGCACGACTTTCGGGGAGTTTACGCTGTAGTTCCAAAACCGGTGTCCAAGACAGCGTAGAAGAACTGTAAAACACTTAGAAACCTACATAGGCCAAAATATATGTGAGAACAAAACAGCAATGAACAGTAGGTACCGATGCATATCTTCTGCGTACCATCAATGTAAGAGTCTGGTCTCCTGCAGGGTCTGCGTCCTGCAGATAGTTGAAGACTAGATCCGGGATAGTGTCGAACGAATCTAACATCACTTCCAAGCTGTTTACGTCCATTTGCTAAGTACATCACAGAGTTAATGTGCGAATGCATCCTCCCATACAAGCATTCTGATGGAAAAACACCATATCTCACCTGCATTACGTGGTCAAGTGCAGACCACAGCATCGGCTTGGTCGGGGTCTTAACGCAGTTTGTTGGCTCCAAGAACTAATGCAGAAAATATGACGTTAATACGACAGTTAATAAAAGGAGTGTAAGGAGCGCTTCAAAATAAAACAATAGCGCAGAGGTACTCACGTTTTGGAGATCCTCTGTCGCTTTCAAGTCCAGAGATAGCACGGTTTTGTTGAATTCTTCGTTTTCAAGTATGTACATCCACTCGTCCAGCACTTTGAGGAAATACTGATCTTCCCCATAATCGCCAGTTAGCTGAATTTTACCAAAATGTTGTACCATGTCCTTGGCCCACTCTCTGCAATAGAAGAAGTTATCATCAGTACACAATTCGATTCGACGAGAACGAATGCTCTCAGTAATATAGAAAAATGAAGCAACTCTGAATAGAGCAACGCACCTCACTGCAGGGTCCGGTGACACCAGCAGTTGATAAAGCCCAGCGCAGCCACGCAGGCTCTTCAGACTTGGATTAACTTTCACATCTGAGAACCGAGATGAAGCCCACTGAAAACAAAAACAAAGAAATTAGAACTTGGTCCTCATCATCCAACCCCATCGATTCAAGTATCACCCACCCTTGATAACACTCGCACAATGCGGAAATCCGACAGCAGTCGCCGTTGACTGAGCACCTCGTACAGCGTGAGTGCTATAGTCTCCGAGTTCTCCCGCAGTGCACTGGCCAGCCCCATGACCGTGTCCGTCAACTGACGCTGGACTCGATCAGCATCCAGGCCTTGCAGCTTGACGAAGAATGACTTG
The DNA here is from genome assembly GCA_001314375.1 of Phytophthora podocarpi. Lineage (NCBI taxonomy): Eukaryota > Oomycota > Peronosporomycetes > Peronosporales > Peronosporaceae > Phytophthora > Phytophthora podocarpi. Next base: position 3,736 of record LGSN01000261.1, on the reverse strand, counting down.
ATAGACTCGGGTGTGAATTCGAACTCCAGCTCCACGTGGACGCTCGGCATGGACGCGTGATAGATGTCCACGCTGTAGCATTAAATGTACAATAGAAAATAAAATTAAACGTCACACAAGTGTAAGTTTCTATCACCGCATGATATAATAATTATTCTATGATATCTACCATTTACGGCACGTGCCGAGCTGCTGCTCCATCCTCTTGTAGAAGACGCAGACGCTCTCGGACGTCGGGTAGAGCTCCAGCACGCGCATCATGAACACCATGAGCGGGGAGTAGCCGCACCACCAGTGGCGCATGTCTAGGCTGCCCATGAGGAACTGACCCACGCGGCTGTACAGCCGTTGTTTCAGCAGCGCCGTCTGCTTGGTCTGCTCCTGCTCGCATAGCTGCCGCACTTCCTCCTCCAGCGCCCGAGCCTGCGCCTCCATCGTTGGTTTTTGCCTAATGGAGTAGTTACAGCCAATGAGAGCAGTTGGCGCCAACTTCAAACATAATGTGCGCCACATCACGTATTGATATGGCTACAAGGTTTTGTCAATCATTTTGTGCCTTGGAGGTCTTATGTAGTGGCTGGCACACTTCAAGCGACCATGGTGCTGTCCCGCAAGGTGCTGGCGTTCATGTTGCTGGCGTTGCCGCCCATGACCGTGTCGGCGCTGAGCTACTTTGTCGGCGGGGCGAGCGGTGCCACGGCGCTGAGCGTGGGCACGCTCTCGAGCTTCGCCTTCTGCGACTTCTGGTACTTTTTGCGAATGGGGCTCAACTCGCTCACGCCTGCGGCCAGCGGGCCTCGTCGCCATTTGTTCGCGGTGAGCAAGGTCAAGGGCCACATCGGACTCATGGATATCGACCGCAACGGCCACTGCAATAACGCACGCTTCCTGCGCGAGTGCGGCTTCGGTCGCCGCGACCTGTGGCAGGTACGACAGCCGAGTTTGGAATTGAGTGCTGAATACGAACTTACTAACGTGCTCTGTCCATGCTGCCGCCAGCACAACGGCGTATGGAAGGTGGTGACTGCGGCGGGCGGCAACCTCGTGGTGGGTTCGCAGACCGTGCGATACCGGCGCGAGCTGTCGTTCGGGCAGGCCTACACGATGGAGTCGCGACTTATCTGCTGGGACAAGCGCGCCTTCTACGTCGAGCACCGCTTCGTGACCAAGGGCACCAAGGGAGACTTCGTGAACGCCATCGTGCTGGTGAAAAACACGGTGTTGGGCGCGCTGAGCCCCGAGCAGATCATCGGCAAGCTCCCGGTGCTGCAGTCCGACGAGGAGGCCAACCCGGCCATGCCCGCGGACGTCTCCGCCTGGATCCAGAGCAACGAGACTTCCAGCAAGATGCTCCGAGCCGAGACCGCCAAGTGATGACGTCGCCCGATGACGCCCAGATATTTTAGAGCGAGCTCCTCACATTAATGAATGCCATCCTCAGTTTTTAACATCGTTCCAAGTTGAAGCGCAAGATACGCAACTGACGAGCCAAAATGCAGGGATCAGCAAACCGTCTGCCGAGCGCCCGCCGGAAGAGAGCAGCAGGCGTGGATCTATTTGCGCATCCAATAGGATGCATCGGGCCATGACGTAGTTCGCGACGGGCCACCAAGCAGCGATGACGCAGATTTCTGATGGCCAGCAGAGGCTAGTCCGAAGTGGCCAGAGCAACGCAATGGCCACCGCCAAAACTCAGCGCGTGGAGGCCCACCACCGCCAGAATGAACTAAAACACAGACTCCATGTTTCCAATAAATATCGTGTTGCAATCGCTGTCCTCTACGCTGTCGACTGCCCTACTGCACACGTAACGGGGTGCGCGTGGGGGCGCAGGCTGCGCAATGCAATCGCTCCCCCGCCGCGTGATTATTTGTGTATTGCCTGCGTCTGGCAGCGCGTTCCGTCTATTCTTCCTCCTCGTCCTCGGAGATCGAGTTGAGCCCCGACGTCGACTTGCTCGACGGCGAGTTGGCGATCTCCGCCGCCACGCCCGTGAACGCGCGCCTCGAGAACGACAGCTCCTGTCAAAAGTTGCAACACCGCCAGCCTGTTAGTCAAATCGGACTCATGACGCGGCAGTAGAACGTACGCACCTCCAGGATCAGCTGCGCCACCTCGTCATCCGCGGGGATTGACATGAACGAGCAGAGTTGCTGCTGCGCGCTCGAGTTGCTGGTGCTGAGTCTCTCCATTTGTGCCAGTGACGCCTACAGGGTAAGCTCGAATGTGACTTGCCCAGCGACAAGCAATCCAACCCGGCAACTATCGCCCTAAGTACGAGATGTAGGCTATTTTCGACCAATCGTAATTGACTATCGACCAAGGAAAGGGCGACAACGTCATGGGCGCTTGATGAGACAACGATCGTGACATCCGTCACCTACGTCACGTAACGTGGGCGTTGAAGTTGTGCAGCTGCTCCGACCCTGTAGAATTTAATTCGGTGGAACGGATCATCCTCGCCAACCTGATACAACCATGGACAACAAACTCGTCATCTATAAGAGGATCATCGGATTTCAGAATTCGCCGCAGACCAACGATGTACATGTACCGGTACCAGCGAACACAGGTCCCCAGCTTCCCGTTTTCGCAATGGGGCAGCGACTCAAGCACGTGGGAACCTCACCTTCGCACAGAAGAAGCAGATCTGTGAATTGTCAAGCAGTATGGAGTCGGAGGTATGGGTGACGCCGGCCTTTTTACCAATTGAGCCCCGACAAGATTGCAGTATCGCCAGATTGAGAAGAGCAAGGTACTATTGCGGTTGTAAGCAACACGGATGTCTAGTGAAAACAAACAGGATATACATCGTACAAAAATACAAAATCCTATACTACTCAATCTACAGTATACTTATTGTGTTTTGAACGAAATACATGTAACTTATTATTGAGAGGATATTATGGTGACTATTACTGGAGATTTCTGACTCCAGTAAAAATACTGCAACTTTTCCAGGCCTATTTGGCCGAGAGCAAATGAAATTGGGCATGAGCAAAATCAATTTGGCAGTATGCAAATCCAAATAGGCCAAGAGCAAATCCAAATTGGTAATCCCTCAAAACCCGATATATCAACCTATTCTATTTTTTTGTTTTTATTATAACAGTTTTTTGTGTAATCGCCCTAGCCATTCAACACCACAACGTCATGCCAACCATCATGCCCTCTATGTCAGCAACTTAGAAGTAAAAAAATCAGAGTTTGATGTGTATCGTGTAGCGCTTGTACATGTACTTGGCTGAATTGTGTCTTATAAGTTAAAACTTGAATTTCCACATCGTTTCAGCTACGCGGAGCCGTCGTTCGTGGGCTAATTGAATTTAAAATAGTTGACAAGGCAACATTTTCATCCCAATTAGTATTAAACGAATTATGTTGGTTGTTGTGGCGGAATCACTCAGCTGTGCGCTGCTACAAGCATCTAAACTGGGTGTTGAACGTTCAAAACCTGTTATAATATAATTGTGTGATATATCGGGTTTTAAGGGTTTACCAATTTGGATTTGCTCTTGTGTGGCGAGGTCGATGAAACCTTTTTCGCCCAGGGGTATAGCGGTAGCCCTTGAAACTTTTCGTCCAAGACAAGGGACACCAAAACGCAAGGCTCTGGCTTGGCGTGTCACCTCGAGAATCCCTATAGGTCCGTTTATCTTTGATGTTGAATCGTCGCTGGAATGAGTTGGTTTGCAGATATAGTCTTCAGGTGTAAAGCACACGTTCACCCCAGAAC
>LGSN01000260.1:0-40359 GCA_001314375.1 Phytophthora podocarpi | reverse complement strand
GCACCCATCGCCTTCAACTTGACTGTTTGCTCGTCTCGCTCTTGTTGGGCCTTCTATTGTCGGGCTTGGAATTCAGCTAGATGTCGATCTCTCAGCCTGATGTACCGCGCCACTTCTTTGCGATAGAGACTAAAACACGCTCTGAACTTGATGTGAGTACCTTCAGCATGTTCCTTGTCTTCGCGTGCCAACTGAATCCGGCGTATCTCGTTCGAATAGTCGATATCTGACATTGCGTCGAGTTCATCGCGAGACTTTACGTCGGTATCAGCGTTCAAACCGTCCCAAAATACGGTAAAGGCTTTGGCCGTTTCGTTCCAGTAGACCACCACTTCTTCATAGCGATCACCAAACTTGTCCTTCAACGATGATGTCTTGTCTGGATGAAGTACCAACATTGCCGTCCTGTACAGTTGCTTAGGCGTCACAGTTGTCGGTCCATATTTGTGCTTCGCCTTGCAGCGTGCTTGCAACTCGTTCACGAAATACGACAGGACATCTGGATCCATGCTGATACCGTGCAGTAAATGTTTTTCACGAAAAGGTTCGCATGTCGTTTCCTCCCTAGGCTTCACTTCCAGTGGCAATTCTTGAAGCTCGCTCAATCGCTTGCGAGTTACTACACAAATGTGCTTTAGACAAATTTATCAAACAAAATATTTCTAAAATGTAAATATTGTACCTTCAAGGCGACGGGACTTTTCATAGGCTCGTTGATCCTGCCGCTTTGTTAGGATCTTGTCCTTGTTGCGGAGATACGCGTCGCGGTTGATCGCCTTGCGCGTCTTGCGGGGCTTTTCTTTCTGCACACCTTGCGGTGCTTAGCCATGTTCGACTTTGACACCAGCTTCTTGCACGTAGCGCACGCGCCCTTCGGGAGTCCGTCGCCACTCTCCATTCAGACCAATTCTACGACTGGTCGTTTGTGTGTAACGTGCATTTATATTGGCTAATTTAATGTTTTGTAATGCTGTGTTTTGATTGGCTGAAAAAATGTTGAATGGCGTTGTTTCAGGGAAAGAAGTAGGTATTCAGAAATTTGATTAAATGAAGGCCATATAAGTTGTCCCCCATGAACTAATGCGGTATGCTGTTCGCAGGAATACTCTTACGATACCCTCCTTTTCTCTCTCGTTTTTAACCGATGAAAAGGAACGCGAAACAGAGAAGTTCGAGCTACATTTAGACAAAGCAAAATGCCAAGGTGGTGAGGTGATGTGTGCATGGAGCGTGCTTCCCTGTGTGGTTCGTGCAAATCCCATACTGACAATAGGATTTATATTTTGATATAAATGTTGGTATGCTTTTATAAAGGTCGATAGTCGTTTGTTTAACACTATAAAAAAGCCATCGGACGGTACTTCGCAAGGATGAGGAACTCCGTGCAGCACAAGCAAATTTGCCGAGCTCGACGTCTGCAGTCGTGAGGTGGAACCGGAATTGGAGAGCGACATCTCTCGCCTCTCTCGCGTGAACAGAGAGCTCGAAAACAGAAACAGCATCCTGGAACGACGTTTGCAGCACGAGCTCCGTCGTATTAATCCTGCGCAGGTGCAGGCGTCTGCACGCAACGACGAAGTGGCACAGCTGCGACAACAACTGCGGCGTCTCAAGCAGGAAAACGATGACCTACAGATGTGCGTGCGCAGACTGAAAGCGACTAAAGAAGACCTGGGCAGCGAGCTTGAGCATGCCCAAGAAGAAGTTATCTTTGCGCAGCAAGCTTCAAGGGTGAGATCGAAGAGGCTGCGATGCAGTCGCACAACCAGATCCACGACCTGACAGTCGAGGTGAAGCAGTACAAAACGTTGGTGGGCTGCCTCTTGCAGGTGGTTGGCTTTCCGTACGTGACGGAGAATGCTGAGTACACGTTCTCCCCAGAAATCGTCAAGGAAGTGCACGAGCTGGACCCGCTGAGCAGCAGTGACACGGATGACACGGAAGAATACAGCAACGAGACCTACGATTCGCACGTTAACTGGACAGCGACACAGTCTTTGATGTCAGCGAACCAAAGAAGTGCTGACATGTAGACATCGTAGAGAACTGCGCTCGGAGATCGGCTATGACGTGAAGTCAGTGCTGGTGAGATGAACATTTGATGAATTGTTGTGATAAGCCCATCAGGCACCACCTACAGCATAACTTGACAGCCATTTCCTTAAATCATAGCTTGCCACTTCGCAAACCTGTTAAAATGTTGATCTTTGTTGCCGTGTCCAACGGTGCTCGACACCCGATGCTCCTACATGTAGCATCAACTTTCTTCGATGACACGCGGTAAGGTACCGCTGAAGGAACTCAACTTTGGTAAGAAGCCTTCGACCCAGACAGCCAGCAAAGCTCCACATTGTACTTCGTATGGACGAAGAGCTCCGTGCACCGCAGCCTGTCTCGACTGAGCCAAGAGCTAGAAAATACGAGCACGCACTTGGAGTCCCGGCTGCAGAACGCTCTCCGTTGCATTATCGCCTTCCTTCCATACATGCAGACGCCACCGCAGAACGACGAAGTGGCCCAGCTACGCGAACAGCTTCGGCACTTGGAGCAAGAAAACGACGACCTCCAATCGTCTGTGCGCAGGTTGGAAGCGACGGAGGAAGACTTGATCCACAAACTCGAGCGTGCCGAAGAAGCAGCTGTATTCGTGCAGCAGGAGCTTGAGACCTTCAAGCAGGGACACGAACAGAGTGCGACGCGGTCAGCCGACCAAATCCGCAGTCTGGCAGCCAAGTTAGAGGAGTACGAGACTGTAGTGAGTTGCTTGCTGAGTGTAGTTGGGATTCCAAACGCAGAGACCGAACAGGAAGAGCACGAGCTCGAACATCTCAGCGGAGACACTGACAACGCCGGCGAAGACGATGCTGGACAAGGCGACGAAGACAATCGCACAGCTCAGTCTGTGAATGGTGGAGCGACGGCCACTGCGGCTGCCGCAGCTGAGCAGAAGTGGATCGACATGGTGGAGAGTCTACGCACCGAGCTGCAGGCCAAAACCGAGCAGCTGCAGATCACCGAAGACAGCTATGAAGAGTTCATGGCCGCCAGCTATGGGGTGGAGAAGGCGCTGGTGAGCGAAAATACGGACTTGAAGCATTTCACTGCGGAGCTGCTAAGAGAGAACGCCCACCTGCAACATCTCCTGCAGACTGAGCGAATCAGCTGAGCAACAAACCACCAGAGGGCCAGCAGCACTTGTATTTAAGCCCGACAGTCGACAAGTAAAACACCCAAGAAGACGATTGTATCTTTGATCAGTGCAAGGGATTTCTTCAGACAAGAGTGTGGCATCTCACACGAACCTTTGACGCTATATCTTGGTCTCTTTGTCATCATCTGCCGGCCAGGAATCCAGGAATACGACTAACATATCGATCGAGTTGAGTCAAAATTGGTAGCTCACTCTCTTTACGTGTTCTCAACAGCGACCAGCTTGCCAGTGATCTTCATCCCAGGATGTTTATGGGCGTTTCTTGCGCGCCAGGAAGCGTGCACGAGCCGCAGCGACGGCATCAGCAGTCACTGGAGCTGGCTTCGAAGTTGCTGCTGATGAATTAGCTTCAGATGTGTCGATGGTTAGCTGCGTTGCTTCTTCTTGCTCCTGATCCTTGTCCTCGACAGGAGGCGCTCGTCCGCATAGAGCGTACAGCTGCGTCATTGAGACGTTCAGTTTGTCTCTGCTGTACAGGTCAAGCCAACGACGCTCGACAGCCAATGCACCACGCATGAATGGCTTACTGGTGACGACGAGCTCCTGGTACACGCAAAATTCGGGCGGTGCGGAGTAGCACATCGCCGAGAGCGGGTGGAATTGCACAAGTTGGGCTGCTTTTTTGCCATCATCATCGTGGTGCATTAAGCGATACACCGTCTCCATCGTACATCGGCGTGCTGCATTCATGAAGAAACCGGCACAGAGAGCTTGGCGAAGGCGGTCATCTAGCGATGCATCCCGTCGGTCGTCGTTTCCATGCATGGTCTCCTTAACAGCATCAAGATCACGTCGAGACAGCGAGTCTATGATATCACGAAGCTGCTTCACAATGGACCCAGCCATCGTCAGAGCGCGCAAGCGAAGATGGCGATCTTCACACCAGAGCTCAAGGTCACGGCGGTGGCCTTGAACTTTACGAGACTTTGATTCAAAAGCCTTCAGCACCAATCGGAAGGTGAGTTGGTCTCCGTCTTTGTGTAAAAGTCCGTCTTCTTTTAGTGCCAGCATGCGCTGCTCCCAATCGGATGCCTTATTACCTTCGTCGACGCCTTCATCATGATGCCGTCGTTTTTGGTGAGCCTCAACGAAGACATTCTCCACAGAAAGCATTGCAACCACTTGCGTCATCTCACGACTACATTCCAGGAGCAAGGATTCCACTAAAGCCCGCGAGAGTTTTGGCTCCAGTGGGAAAGCAGCCATGAGTTTACCAAGTGGGGTAGCCTCGCCAGCGGTGGGGTCCAACGCTCCAAGCACGTACAGCTGCTTCAGCGCGTCCAAGAGTGAGTCTTCGTCAGGTGGGTCCAAATACGGGAACCCAAGCACGTCCTGGATACCAAGCAACTTGAGATACAACACAGTGTTCGCCAGGTTCGTGCGCTGGATCTCAGGCACCGTCTCCTGAGCCATTTCCTCGTAAGACGCCTTGTTGTAAAGACGATAGCACTTTCCAGGGGCCGTACGACCTGCTCGACCTGCACGCTGCTGCGCTGACACCTTGGAGATCGGCACGACCACAAGCGACTCCATCTGCTGCACTGGATTGTACACTTTCTGCTTCGTAAATCCACAGTCCACAACATATCGAACTCCATCGATAGTCAGCGAAGTCTCCGCGATGTTCGTAGCGACGATCACCTTGCGTACACGATCCACCGGCACTGCATCAAAGATCTCACGCTGTCTTCGACCCTGCAACGCGCCATACAGCGGCAGAACGCGCAGCTCCATGTCATCCCTTCGTTTCTCTTGCTGCTCGCGATAAAGCGCTCGAATTTGCGCACACGCGTCTTCAATCTCCCGCTGGCCAGTAAGGAACACCAGAATATGACCCGGCTCCTCGCTGTTGTGCACCTGCATCGTCGTCTCGACCGCAGCGCGCACATACGTCGACAACGGCCCTCTGTGTCCCATGATCTGTCGCTGCTTGGAATGGAAAATATCCACAGGAAACACTCGTCCGGGGATCTTCACAACAGGACACGGCCGCACCACATTCTTCTTCTGCTGCTTCTTTCTCTTCTTGCTCTCCCCTTCAATCGACGTCGACTGACCGAAGAACTCTGCGAACCTGTCGGCATCTAACGTCGCGGACGTAATCAGCACCCGGAACTCCGGCCGTCGCTGCATCACTTGCCTCAACAGGCCAAAGAGCAGATCTGTGTGGATGCTGCGCTCGTGAGCTTCGTCCAGCATCACGACGCTGTATTTCTTGAGCAGCGGGTCGTTCAAACACTCCCGAACCAACACTCCGTCCGTCAGGAACTTGACTCTCGTCTGGTCACTGCACCGCGACTCGAATCTGATGGCGTAGCCCACAATTCCGTCGCCTCCGACTCTTGAGTTCATCTCCTCAGCCACTCGTTGGGCCACGGACACTGTAGCGACTCGTCTAGGCTGCGTGATGGCAACACAGTGAGATATCTCGTCTCCACCACATTTTGCATTGGTGTAGGCCCCACAGGCGTGCAAAAACTGCGGAATCTGCGTGGTTTTGCCGGATCCGGTCTCTCCGACACAAATCACCACTTGGTAGTCTTGCAGAGCGCTTAGGAGCTCCTCGCGGTGCGCTAGAGCAGGCAGAGGGGCCTTCGGAGTGACCTGCGCAGATTTCGTCTCCTGGGCGCTAGAGACGTCGCATTTAGACGCGGATTTCAGACGATGGAGAGAAGATGTAGAGGAAGAGGAAGATACATGGCGATGGCGGTGCGGGGAGCGGGAATGGGGACTGGAGCGAGAGCGCGAACGTCGCCGCTTCAGGTCGCGGTCATCGTAGTGAGCCATTGCGTTGGATTGGAAGCAAGTGTTTTGACCAATGAATGAAGAGTTTTAAATACCTGTAATAGTAGATAGTGAAAGGACGCTTAGCGTATTGTTTCTTAGAGGTTTCAGCTTCAACTACATGTAGCTAGCTACACATGTAGTAGAGCGGTTGTCAACACGATGTTGTCCGCGCGACCCGTGACGTTTATGCCCATGACAACCTCTCTAGCACCTGAGTACTCGACGACTGCTCCCATGAGAAACTCGGTTGACTGGTCTTGAAAGACAAACTCTTGATGTTCGACCCGAAACAGTCAGCAGTTCGCTCATGGGCCTTGCGGTTAGCCCTCTTTGTATAAGCTGCTAATACCAGTGCTAATTTACCACTACTTGCGGTGTCGTCATCCATAACTCCAGACGGATCCAACTAATAAGAAGTAGCGGCAGGTGACTCACCACTTTGCAAGACCCGGTCGCTGCTAAACTCGTCGCCAAAGGTGCCTTCACTTTTTACCAACACCATCTTCGTGTCGGCCTGGGTCTGTGACGCCTGGCTAAGCAGGTCCGAGTTGAGGGACCTTGATTAAGGATATGATTCGAATACGGCGCCTGCACTCACGGTGCTCAGCCCAGTAAAGAATCCTCGTCTTTCCTACGTTCTTGCAGCTGTATCTCCGCCGTCGTGCCGTTGCATGGCAAACAACGCGCCCTACTCACTCTCACGAAGTGAAACACGCGCGTACAAGTACGCCGTCACTGGTGTCTCCGAGTAAGTGTCGAGTGAAGTTAAACACAACCCGCTCAGGTCAAACAGCGCTTTGGTGCTCTTTCCTTTGATCGCGGTCTTTGCTTGACCTCTTTCGGGTGTCTCTGCTGATGAGACTCAAAAGTACGTCTTGATCTTCGCGGCGATGTTGTCGACACGTGCAGTCTGCGTGAAGAAGTCGAGGAACTCGCCATCGGGACCGACTAGGTACATCACAATAGAGTGATCCACCAGATAGTCTTCGTCGTCATTTTCGCTCGCGTCTGCCTTGGAGAAGTACACTCGGTAGGCCTTGGCGATGTCGGCCACTTGGTCGCGGGTGCCCGTGAGCATCTTGAACTTGGGGTGGAAATGAGCTTTGTAGGCCTGCATCTGGGCAATAGTGTCTCGCTTCGGGTCCACCGTGATGAACAACGGCATGACTTCCGGGCAGTTCTCAGCCTCCAACTTGTCCAGCACTTCACCGATTCGCGCCAACTCATTGGGGCAGATGTCCGGGCAATGGGTAAAGCCGAAGTACAACAGCGAGTACTTGCCACGAAACGATGCATCCGTCACGGCGCGTCCGGTGCCACAGTCCACGAGAGTCCACGGCCCGCCCAGTAGTGGTTTACCCACGGAAGTCACCTTGGTCGTAGCTGTTCAATAGCAACAACAGCAGTAGTTAGTCCCCAATACAACAGCAAACAGCGGATGAACCTACAACGCACACTGCGTCTGAAGCCGATCCTTCTCCGAGTAGTAATAGTACACGACGCCGCTGCCCACAGCACCCGCCAATGCTAAACCGCTCCACGTGATCGGCTATCAAATACGAACGTCGTTATACTAGCAATGTGTCAATCTGTACACGAGCATCGAAGGCAATTCAAATCTCACCCCGAACTTGTCGGCACGAGTTCCTGGCAAGGGAGCATCGGAGAACATGCGACGAGCGGTTTGCATACCCGTTGTCTGCTTGCGCCGCAGCGTTCTAACCGCTAGCATCAGTCGGCTTGTCATCTTGAGCACGATTGAAAGTGGCGAGATCTCTCGTCTCGTGTCTGCTGGTTGTGACACGGAAACGTAATCAGCTCGATTGTGATTAGAAGAGTTCCTCGTCTTGTATTAGATAAGTACTTGAAGTAAAGTTGAAGGGAACTTGCAGGGCCGAAACTTAGCTATCGTACTGGAACTTGTTGCCACTGTCAGGGCTCACATTATTGAGTATGTGCCTCCCATGACCTTCAGTCCCGAGCTGATAGATAGCTAATCGAATTACCTCCACATGCAAGACGGAGCTCAAATCACTGGCCAAATCAATCCGTTCTCGTCGAAAATCCGGCCGTGGCTTTCCATCCAGGATACCGTTCGTTGCCGTATATGTCAGAAGTGCCAAAAGCGTCATTTTCGGCAACACCGAAAACAGCATTTCCGCAGATGTTTGGGTCCTAGACGGCTTTGCCGTTTTTGCTTTTTCCACCAAGACTCGTTTCCTGCCGGTGGATATATCAAACGCAGTACAAAGTAGTTAGTTCATGCTGACCTTCGCACATTCCCTGAGTGCTTGAAGGGCTTGAAGGGGCTTGCATCCGCTACCACTGCACCATTTTGAGGTTCAAGATCTTCCAGAAACACCCGACTCGAAGTCGACGATACTAAGTAGCATCCACAACTTTGACGATCAGCGCAGCGGTACACCTTGGCACCTCCCTGTGGGCCGTTGTTGTGTGTGTACATGTAGACGTAACCACGTGCTGCTGCTCAGTATCGTGAGTAGAGACACAAACGATGTGCGTGCGGCCTACCTGCGCAAAAAAACAAGCACTATTAGAGAAAGCGGCATTTGAGGATAATACAACGCAGAAGCGGAGGCAGCGCTCACTTTGACCGTACTTGAGTACGTCTTGGACTCGTGGACTGGACAATGGTTGGAGACGTCTTGATCACGAAACCTCGGATTGTCGACGAGTCTAAGCTTATGACGGTTCAAACCCACGATTCCACGTTCTGCGACAGCAAGCGAGACACCGACGTTCAATCCAGTGGGGGCAACACCAGCCGAGTCTTTGAGCATTCACAGTTTATTCTTTTTCTCCGTTATTGTGTGAGAGTTGAAGGTCCTTCGTTCGTTGCATTGCCAGCAAGATCCGCCGAAATACATGGATGCGTCAACCTGTTGGTCGCGAGTACTACGTCGAAGGGCAACGCCCACCCCCTTCCCCAGTTAATTATCCCGGAGCCGCGCTGCTAGCTATCTAGTACAGCATGGCGTCCTTGATGTCCTTGGGGTTCACCTTGGGCTTGAGCTCGTCGTCCGGGCGCATCCGGAAGCCTGGTCCCGGCACCTTCTCCCACGCGAGCGTGGTCTTACCCTGCGGGCCCTCGCACGACAGCTGTCCGTTCATGGGCAAGCTGCCCCACTTGTTCATCGCAGGCGGCACATCCTTTTTGCAAGCGTCCAGCAGCTCACGCGTTGTCTCGGGGGTCAAATTTTCCTAAAAAACAACAAAATCACAAAACGTCAGCAACTGGGACTGCATTCAATCAACAACTGCGAGACTCACGTAGAAATCGTCGTTAATCTGCACCATGGGGGCGTTGGAGCACGCGCCGAGGCATTCTACCTCTCGCAGCGTGAATTTGCCGTCCTCCGTCGTGTCTGCCCAGCAGCAATAGCAACAACAACAACAACACGTCAATACTTTCCTCCGTTGTCCTGTGCCTGGCAGTGCAACCTGACCGCGCACCTCCTTCCTTGATGCCGAGGTGGTCCTCGATGGTCTTTTTGATCTCCTCCGAGCCGCAGATCATGCAGGGCGTGGTGCCGCACAGCTGGATAAAGTACTTGCCCACCTCCTCGCGGTTGAACATGGTGTAGAATGTGGCCACCTCGTACACCTGCATGGGCTTGGCGTCCACGATGCGCGCCACCTTGTTCATGGCGGCCAGCGGCAGCCAGCCGCCGTGCTGGCGCTGCGCCAGGTCCAACAGCGGGATGATGGCCGACGTCTTGTAGTTCTCCGGGTATCGGTCCAGGATCGCGTGCACGCGCTCGTAGTTCTCGGGCGTGAAGTCGAACGGCGTGTCCGCGTTGTTATCCTCCGTGTCGCGGTGCTAATTAGGGGTTCGTCCATACAAGGTAGAGAATTAGTGTCAATTTTTACCGAAATAAATGTTTGGAGGCCGTTTCTCGGGCCACTGTACCTGCACGAAGCTGCTGCCGGCGGCACGGGAGGAGTGGAAGCCCGCCGCGGTGGAGGCCGGACGCGCGCTGTGCTGCGCTGCGCCGGCGCGGAGAGCGCGCACACTGCGAGAGAGCATGGCCACAGACTAGAGGAAGCGAGAGCTTTGGACTGTTGTTGGACGGACCACCCGAACGTGCGGCCAAGGGGGCTCTATCGTGGTATTTTTGTGGCGCACACGAAAAACGTGTACCGTGACACGCGCTTCCTAAGACAAAGCTTTTGGCAAAAAAACCTGCGGCGGGGAGACATCCTCTGTAACAGCATACCTAAAGGTCGCGTGCGACTCGAGAGGATAACACAAGACAGCAAATACATTGCGGACAAGCCTTACGAGACGCATACCGCGTTCATTCTGGAGGTCCGGTAGGGGGGCGGCAAATGCAGCCGTTCATTCATCCCCAATCCGAGACTCGAACGCCATTGAAAATGGTACGTCCGCCGTTTGCCACCTTGGCCTGTATAGGACGTGACTAGTCTAACCATCCTGTGTGTTTGTGTGTATTCCACGCTGCAGTCTGACGAAGAGCCTGTCGACGTGATGCCCGCGATCCGCAAGGCGTGCGAGCCCAAGTGCGAGCAGTCCTTCAACGCTTACCAGGCCTGTCTGGACCGCGTCAAGGCCAAGGGTGTCGGCGCCTGCGACGGCCAGTACTTTGACTTCTTGCACTGCATCGACAAATGTGTACGTCACTCGCTGCAGACTCAGCAGTTTGCACAGGTTTCTATCGCTATTGTGTCCGAGGCGTTCTGACGGTCTGGTCTCCCTTCTCTTCAACGTTTTTGTGGCATTGCAGTCCGTCCCTCAGATCATGAAGCACCTGAAGTAAACATGCCCACCTGCACGAGGACTCGACCGTTCGCTGGCTTCCCTTCGGCTTATAGGTGTGCTAGTGCGCGCGCGCCTACGACGAGGGAGCTGCCTGAGCTGCGGTTAGTCTCAAGGACGACTATACTTACTACTACCTAGCAGCAACAGAAAAATAACATGTATTGATGGGTTTGCAGTGCAGACGCTGACATACCACCAGCTTTAGACAATTCATTTGCGTCGTTCGTCTTTATATTGTTCGTGAGGAAGGCTCCAGGTAGAGCACTTCCAGGCAGTACCGTGAGGCCTCGCTCCTCGTCATAATTACCTCGTTTGAGTGACATGATGGGAAAAGTGCCAAGGAGGTCTCTCAATTTAATTCGCTGAAAAGAAGGTCTCCCCGCCCAATCATTTATCGGGGCAAGTTGGTGGCAGCCAGCGCTTCGTTCAATCCCGCTGTCCCCAGCAAGTTGCTCAGTCAATTTGGAGAAAAGAACGGAGGAATCATGACTGTGAAGCGCCGCAACCATGGACGTAACAAGAAGGGCCGCGGCCACGTGAAGCGTGTGCACTGCGTGTCCACGGCCAAGCTCATCCCCAAGGACAAGGCCATCAAGCGCTTCGTCGTGCGGTACGTCCGTCAGCTCCAACAGCACAGCTCCAGCAGCACAGCTATATAACGCCGAGGCGTATTATACGCTTTAGATAACACCTCGCGCGACTTTGCCAGACACTGATGGAATTGTGTTCGTATTCTCCTCTTTGCAGTAACATCGTGGACCAGTCGGCCATCCGTGATCTGAAGGAGGCGTCCGTGTACGAGTCGTACGCTCTGCCCAAGATCTACATTAAGAACTACTACTGTGTGGAAGCCGCCATCCACCAGCGTATCGTGCGTGGACGTTCGATCGAGGCCCGTAAGAGCCGCGCCCCTCCCCCGCGTCGTTTCGCCCCGAAGCGCACGTAAGCTGCTGCGCTGTTGAAGCTGTCTGCAGCCTGCGCGCAGCTACGGTAGTAGCTGATGCTCTGTTCAGGACTGGGAGCTCGCTGCGTCTCGTCGGTTCCTTTCTTGGTGGAGTTCTAGAGATTCCGCAGGAGGGAGGGAAACCATTGAAGCCTTCTTCGATAGCATGTCAAGGTGTTGTCGGGCAGGTTGGGGAACGCGAGCGACTTCCTACGCCATAATAAACGAGGCATTCTTTCTCCATTGTGTCGACAGAGTCAGCTTGGAATGGTTGTGTCATATGCATAGGTCGACGTTCTCGGGGTTTCTAGCAAACAGGTGCAGGTGAGTCGAGATCTAATAAACAGGGCCGAGGAATGAGTGACTTTGTATGGAGGCAGAGTTCTGCTGAGGGGACTTGGGCCTTATCATTTAAGTAGTGTGGTTTAGCGCTGCAAATGAATCGCTTTGGGGTACATGAACCGGTATCCAAGGTCAAGACTCTTGAATCAGGAGCACCACAACCAGCAAGAAATTTAATGTTAAGTCTTTGTCTGGGATCCAGCCTGCTTACTTCGTAGTATACGGCGGTAAAAGCCTCACCGCGTTTCCCCTCCAAACGTTTTGCCTTCCGAAACGAGATGTTGAATGTTTTCTTTGTCCACCTGCGAACGAAGATATCATTCGGGAATGTGTCTGTAACAGGTCGGAGTGAGGATTCCATGGCAGCCTGCCGGATGAGAAGGCAGAGCTCTGCAAAACCAACGCTGACACCACGTGAGGCCTTGTGCTCAATGGCTTCGAACAGGCCTTCCTCAGTTCCTTTGACAGGTACGTAAGCATCGGTCCGGTGTGGCACTCCACGGGCACCTCGCCGGCCACTCGGGCACGCAAATTCTTTTTCGGCACACTCAGCATTTTCGCTGCCTTCCGAATTGGCATCCCTTCTCTCACGAGCTGCATGCCGCGCTTGTATTTCTCTACCTTTTCCGCCGTGATCACAGTCATGGTCACCTCGCTTGGCTTCTTCAAACACAAAATGGCGCCAATGCGTCAAAATGAAAGAGAAACTTCGCGCCGTTCAAACAATCCAATCAAAAAAACAATTCCAACCGGAAATATGCCCCACAATAATTGTGGCAGCTTCAGTCGAAGTGAAATCCAAAATGGCTGCACATCAACCTGCGAGGTAGGCTGAACAACAACTTGTTGCCAACAAGTCCTCACCTTGCAGGCTTGCCTACCAGATACGATTCGCTCATTGCGACCCTCTACTTTCTAGGCCTACGAGGATACCTTCTCCTTACCGGCTATAAGAGGGTACTGGTACCAGTATCCGTGATACGAGTGATGTCACTGATGCCGAAAATTCTTGCAGGTTCACTGCTGTTAGGGTCACCTTAGACACTGTTGTCGGTAATTCCTAGTCAATACTAAGTAACGTTATCTGTTTTCATTGTAAGCCGAGGTGAAGCCATTTTGGATTCATCTTCGGAGGCGCCAGTCGCCTGTATGCTTCTATATGTCTTATACGCAGCTACATGTAGCAGGCTGGACATCAGACCGAGACTTAGTGTTGTTGTCTGCGCTCTTGACCTTGAACAACACGAAACAATCCAATGCTGCTAACAGTACGATCAAGCAATTATTGAGTAGCCGGCAAAGATCCTGCCTAAGCTTAGCAAGGAAGAACAATACTCGTGGTTTACCAAGTACCTTCATTTCTGAGATGCATGTGACTGACCCTCACCACAACACGCCAATCACATCTCATTTCCTAGACAAGCCTGCTTCAATTTCTGCTTACTACTAGTAAGTTACTAGAAACCTCTGCTTAGCGCGTGCTACAGCGCGAAAGAGTCTGCGGGTGTGCAAGAGTACTGTGCAGCCCGCGGCTCGATCGCAAAGCCAATTCCTGCAATCCGGGGATGCATTCTGGCGCGGCGTCCACAGGAGCGTCCAGCTCTTCTCGGCTCTTCTGCTTCCCTCGAGCCACGAGAGCCAACGCTGCCGCGGCACCACCACCAATAGCGCCATCGTGCTCAGCGCTACTGAAAGAGGTTACAGGTATCTACTCCTGCTGAACCATTCCGACGCCCGATCGATGGTTGGTTGGCTGCTACATGTAGTGCAACGAAAGCTGCCGGTTCCGCAGTAATTGCGAGACGGCCCCGAACGCCTCGCCGCCATTGACGCGTCGGCACTTGAGACAAGGGCGATCAACGACAGTCAAAAAGGCAGCCATCCGATGTGCAACGCTTCAAGCTCGCGCGAGAGTCAGATGCGCTTCGCATAACGTGTCGCTTTCGATCTGACCCTTCGCGAAAGTCCGCACGGATGCGCCAATCGACTGCGGTGCGGCGTCCAAACGAAGGGCAACGGTGCCGCGACCTCCCATCCTCGTCCGAGTCAATCGTCGCGACCGTTACCTTTGCCCGCGAAACGACACCAAATTATTGTTGCGGTCGAAATGCCCAGTTGGAGTCCCCAACCTGGAGATGGCTACATGTAGCTGGAACGGACTCATGTCGTAAGTGCTCCCAGGCACGGGGTCAGGTGTCAAGGCTTCGGAGCCCGAAGGCGCTCCGCCAATCAGCCGGTTTAGGCACCGCGCACAGCAAGCGGCGTCAAGGTAAAAAAGCCTGGGGACCAGCCTCGCGGCCAGCTGTCATATTCCCCTTCCCCTACTTTATTTTCCCAAAACGCGGTGAATTTTGTCTGATTTCTGCACTTCATTTTGTATCAAATAACACCCTATTTTGCGATTTCTCCTTTGAACAAATTCACACAATCACATCTTCTTTTGCAGCAAACCCTGGGCACGGTAGTTGTCTGAGTTGCTCCCTTTCTATCGCCTTGTGCGAGTTCCCCGCGAATCTCACCCACATCTCAAGAGGCAGGCAAGGCGAAGGCAAGGCGAAAAGACCAACAGACAAAGGCTCGACTGGTGCAGTAACTCCTCTGTGGCTGTTTCTCTCTCTTTTTGTATACCCGCTCGGCGACGTCACCTTCAGCCTGCTCTCTCCCTCCCCTCCGCACCCTCCTTCAACGTCAGTTCCGCATAGTACAGAGGACAGAGGTAGACGAACGATGTCGCAGCAGGCCAAGGACATTTACTCGGGCATCAAGAAGATCTTCCCGGGCTCGCGCCGCAGCGGGAGCTTCTCGTTCACGGGCCGCATGAGCGCCGCCGGTCTGGACGCCGAGCTGTCGGCCGAGGCTCAGGCCGCCGCCCGCGAGAAACCTTCCAAGAAGAAGGAGGGCCGCAACTCGAGCTTCTCGTTCTCGGGCTGGAAGGACAAGCACCGGGCGTCGTCCGAGCCGACGCCGCCCGTGGTCATGTCGCTGCCCTACGGGGCCACGGCCGCCACGCCCAAGGCCAAAAAGTCCGCAGAAGACGGAGAGAAAGGGGCGCGCAACTCGCTCACGCAGACGATCAACAACGCCTTCCACACTGCGCCCAGTCGCGGCAGCTTGTTCAAGAGCAGCAGCAAAGTCTCTTCCAGCAAAGAGCCTAGTCGCCACTCGACCAGCTCCAATGACAGCCACTCGTCCTTCTCCTCCACGTCGTTCGACCTGCCCAAGCAGCCGCCCAAGCTCGGGAGCAGAAGCGTCAGCGCTGGGGGAGATCGACCGCCCTGCATGGGCAACCGGACACTGCGGAACAGCGGTGTGCACAGCAACATGGCGCTCCAGCTGCAGTCTGGCGCGACGTTAGGAGCTCCGACGTCCGGAGGAAGCTCGAACAGTCGGTACGGACAGAAGACCAAGGTCCGGTCAGCCAGCCACAGTCTGGCCGGTTACAGCTCCGTCAAGAGGGTGCCGAGCTCGTACCAGTCGAGCTCCAACTCCTTCTCCAACCTCACGGTACCGTCGGCCAATGAGCCGCAGCAGAATAGCCGCAGCAGCACAGTTTACTCGCCGCAGAACTCTAAGACGGAGAAGAAAGCCAGGGTGAAGAAGGAGCGCGGCATGTCGCTGTCGTTCTCGTCTTCCGGTAGGAAGGAGAAGAGGAGGGAGAAGGCGGAGGCCGAGGAGCGCGAGCGCGCCAAGCGCGCGTCGAACTCGAAGAAGGAGCAGGCGGTGGTGAAGCCCCACGCGTCGACGTGGGACTCGGACAGCGACGACGACTACGAGGACACGAAGCGGCCGACGCGCGGACTCGATCGTCGCTCTCAGAGTATGGACTTCATGGAGCAGGCGCCGACGCACCTCATCTCGAAGATTTGGCGCAAGCTGCCGATCCAGGCGCGTCTCATAGGCGGACGCGGCAACATCGATCTGGACCTGCAGAAGGACCGTACGAGCTTCTCACGCAGCTCGGAGGCACGCAAGTTCGCCGTTGCGGCTGAGAAGGCCAAGGCGGCGGAGCTACACCGTCGGTCGATTTCGGGACGCAAGGTGCCGTCTCCCGTCCCTGCGGAGGAGGTGCTAGCGCCTGGTGTCGCCAAGTGCACGCGTTTCAGTGCGCAGCCTACAGTTATCCTTTCGGATGCAAACGACGGCGCTCCGGGCGCTTACACAGCACTGGAGAGCTACGATGATGTGCTGGTGCGCGTATGCAAGTTTGCGGCCCATGATCAGCGGCCAACGACCACCAAAGTGCAGGAGTTCCTCGAACGCTCCATGGCTTTCCTTCACGGCACGCGGACCAAGCACGGCAATGTTGTGAGCATCTCGAATGGGGAAATCCGCATGTGGCGTCGGCTGGCGCTGCACGACTGGACGCTCGAGGAGGTGACGACGGCCCAGGCCGCGGCCGCTCTGGGCGTGAAGGGCAAGGACGTCGAAGCGCCGTCGTCACGCACCAGCTCAGCCGTGACAGAGGGCACTGATAGTGATAGTGACAGCCAGCAGCAGTCGAGGGCTCCGCGGAGACTGCAGAGCGTGGCGCTCCACCGATCGTTGAGCGCGAGTGTGGCGGAGGAGGAGCCCGAGGAGGAGGGAGACGAGGACGAGGAGCTGGAGGTGCCGTCCAACATGAAGTTCGCCAAGCTGTGCGACGTGATTAACTGCTGCGTGAACTTCGGCGAGGTGCTGTTCACGCCCGACGAGGTGGACGACCTGGTGCGTCTCGAGTTTATTGTGGAGGAGGACGGCTGGATCTAAGTAGCTGAGACTCGAGCAGATTTTTTATTCGGATGGTTATAAGTCAATTAACTGAACAAAGACAGCTATGAAAGAGACTGCAACGAGTGTCTCCCTGCTTCAGAACACAGACGACGACTGGCACAATTCGGACGCGAACGCACCGATGCAATACGCTGTTTTCGGTCGCGCATGGACTGTTAAAACACTAATGTTTGGCTACTGTAGCTTGCTCTCTCCTGTCTTCCTTCGCCAGGAGCGCAAATGCAATAAAACTGAGGCCTCGCCCGCTTCCTTGTGTGCAGAGCTCTTGCATCTAAACCTTGACATTGCAGAGACGCACGATGTCGCGCTTCCTGAACTGGAACTGGCCGCAGTAGACGCACGAGTTGATAATGTCGACGAGCAGCCCCAGGTCTCGAGACGACGAAATAGGCGGCGGGTTGAGCCACGACACGGGTTTACGTTTGCCGTGCCTCTTCTTCTTCTCGTCGCTCTTGTCGGCGCTGATCGTTTCGACCTCGGCCTCCTGTTCCGCCACTGCATGACCTGTATAGCTATCTTGGCTGTGCTGCCGTCGGTGCTTGCGGATCCAGCCACTCACGGCGCTGCGGAACTTGATCTTGCTCGAGCCGCCCTGGCTGTCCTGACTGCGCATGCTCGAGTTGGACGAGACCGAGTCCACACTGTCCTGTCGCCGCATGCGGAAGCTCGCTCCGATGGTCGACATGACGGACGTGTGTCCATTGGACTCGACCGACTCAGTGCGCGCCAGTCCGGGCAGCGCCGGCGGGTGGTTTTTCTGGAACTCTCGCTCCTCTGACTCCCAGTCGAAGTGCGCGAGTCGTCGCCAGCGCTTGACGTCGTTCCCTGAGAACCTCTTGTCCTCCCTGAAACCTGGCAGCCACGGCGTGTCGCCTTGCGGGTAGCCCAGGTACATGGCCGAGCGGTAGAGGAACTCGGCGATCATGAGCGGCACGGAGCGCTCGAGCGGCGGCTCCGGGTCGTAGTACTCGTCGTCGGACGAGAGACTGCCAGTGGTCGGGTCCTCGCCCCAGTCCTCCGGGTCGTGCAGGAACGACATGGTGTGGAACAGCCCGGCCACGTTGAACACCAGTTCGTCGTAGCTCTCCACCTTGGGCGGCGGCACCACGTCGGGCGCGTACATGTTCTTGAACGTCACCTTGCGCCGACGGCGGGACGACCTGCCCACGGACATGACAGGCACGGACTGGTGACGCGCCAGCGAGAAGCCTCGACGTCGCGCCGGCGGGGCGTCGTTTCCTGGAGCTGGCGGGACTGCGGGCGTGCTCTTGCCTCGAGGACGCTGCTGCTGCTCGTCCTGTATTGGCGTCCAGGCGGTCGTGGGCAGCGACGCCTTGCGTTGTACCTGCTCGTGCCAGGTCAGCACGTTGGCGTCGTCCGTCGCCTCCTGGTCCATAGGCATGAACTTGCTTCTGCCAGCCTGTTCGACGGAAGGAGGCTCGGGCGGAACCTGGTGCAAGCTGGGGCGTCAATGGCGATGGCGAGCCAGGGCGACGTCTGCCTGTTGTTTGTCCCCTAGCCTTTTCCACGATGGCGTGTCGGAATATATAGTGAATTCAAGTACTTTCAGCCGTTATGGTGGACGAAACCTGCCAGATGGGCGTCGGCGGGGGAGAGATGCTGCCAATCATGAAAATGGCTTTCAAATCTCCAAGAAGAGCGATGGCAATTTAGCACAAAACTCCAAGTCCAGTTTTGCATCACGTTTTTCGTTTACAGCAAGCAACTCGGCTGCAAAAATAACTCGGAGGCAAGATACAAAATCGACTTGGCTTGGTTGATTGACTGACAGATTCGCGAGCTCCGTGGTAAATTACCACCGAAAAGGCAACGTGGTGGAGTCAGTTTTTCACGGGTTGAACTGGCTGTTGTCAGTGACAACTTGTCACTTGCCTTTCGTATGACGACGACCTTCGTAGATATGACGACGAAAATGTCGTTTCTTTGACTTTATAGTGTACACGACGTGGAGAGGTCCGTCTGCCTTCTCCGTCTGCACTGCGTCGCAATGCATGCATCCAATACGCTTGCCGCGCAGTGTTCCTATCTAATTCTATTCATCTGCCAATTCGGCGTCGTGCTGGTCGACAGCTTCAACTTCAACTTTTTCCCTCGGGATCCATTGGCTGACCGCCCGCCCGTTCACACTGCCAGATCTGTCAGGCTCAGTTGGCTGCGCGTCGAGTTGGTGCTGATCAGCCGTTGGTTGAACGGCAGCAGGATCGGCTGCGGGTTTCTACCGGCCTGCTCCAAGTCTCCGTCCTCCGCTGCACTGGACGACGTGCCAGACGTATCGGTGTCGGTCGAGTCACCACGGGCACGGGACAACTCGCGTCTGGCCTCCTTCGCAGCTGCTGCGTTCTCGAACGCGGCGGCGGCCTGCAATACGGGGCTGAGACGCTGCACAGACTCGAACATGGTCGCGTTCTTCGCGGGCCGGTTACGACGCTGGCGGTGGTAGTACTCCTTCGGGATCGCGATGACCTCACGCAGCTTGGACTCGAACCGCCGCTGGTACCTCACCGGGTCGATGGCCGACAGACCTTCATCGTCCTTCTGCTGGATGTTCACCTTCCAGAACCGCTCGAGCTGCTTCTGCAGCGTCCACGTCTGTAGGATGTCAATGATGCCAACATAGTAGTAACCGGGGCCGAACACACGCTGGCTTTTCCGCATTGAGCGCTTTGGTCGCGGCTCCCCGCCTGTAGACGGGTATCGCGACTGGTTCAGAGGATCTTCAGGCTGCTGAAACAGCGAGTGCACGCTCGGCGCTACACTCATGCCCAGCTTTTCCGGGGCATTTGCCATCGATTCGTCTTCGTGATGGTGGATGTGCTTGTTTACTGACGATCCGCTAGCTGAACTTCCAGTGGACGATGACCAATTCGAAGACGTCGCAGATATGAAGCTGTCGTTACTGACAGCCGAGTTGGTCCCAGTGTTCGTAGCCGTGTTGGCAGCCGTGTGCTCACTCAAGCTGGAGTTTGCAAGGGGTCTGGAAGGTTGGTCCACGGCAAACTCGATATCCATGACGCCGAGGAGCAGACTGTAATCCATGATACCGAGGTCACAGAGGAAAAGCGAGTCATCGCGCAGTTGCTCGTACAGCTCGACGCCTTCCTCCGTGCCGATTCGCATCCTCGTGCGCAGGTCGTTGTCCTTCAACACGACATTCGGCTCATGAAGTCCGACGACGTTGGGGCACTGCAGCAAGCCCTTCTTAGCGCCGTACTTGAACATCATCGAGCAATGCCGGCACTTGACCTTGGCACCACGCCGCGGGCGCTTGTAACTTCGGTTCACCCAGGAGCCCTTGATATCGAACCGGTGGTGGATCTGCACGCCCTCCTCCATCACATCGAACAGGTTTTCCATGACGATGAAGTAGAAGCGCTTGTCGTACATGGTAATCTTGAAACAGCCGTAAAACTTGGTGACGAGTGAGCACGGGTTCAGGGTCAGATACTCGGCGTACTTTTCTGCGATCTCGCACAGGAAACGTGCTTCCTCTTCGGCCATGGACTTGACGATATACTTCTTGTCACCGCTGAAGAACATGAACGCGCCACTCGCACCTTCACTGATGTTGGGCTTTGTGCTAGTCTGGAAAGACTTCATGAAATCGGCTGCCTTGATCCCGTAAGCTAGGCGAAGCTCTGCGAAGGCTTGTGGCTTATATGGCGTGAACCGAATAGACGCTGTCGTAGTCCCTGAGACAGGAGTTTGTGGCCGTGAACCTACCGACGTGGTAGCCGTCGATGCAGACGAAGGATTGTTAACGCGACGATCCACGTTCGGAGGACGGTGCATCGAGCGCTGGTCTCCAGGAATGTCAAAGCTGAACTCAGGTTCCTTGCTGTTCTTCTTCTTCGCACCTCGAGTTTCCGCATCAGCACTGCTGTTGCGGTGAAGCCCAGCGTTAATAACCTCCTGTATGCTGTTGAGCATGCGGTTTCTCTGCACGCTTTGAAGCAAGTTCCCGCTGCTCCCTGTTCCGGGAGGACCTGTAGCGGTAGTTGCAGCCTCACCGAAATCTTGCGATGAACCCCTGTAGTCCTCATCATCACTAACGCCCAACACAAGTTCCTGCGTAGGAGACCGATCGCGAATGCGAATAAGGTCGTCTTCGGCGATCTGGACGGCGCGCGTCATGCCCTCGATGGTAAAGTAGATCAGCTCCTCCTGAAGTGCTGTATTGAGCTGCGCGCTGAACTGCTTGTCTGCTGAATCCGACGTGAACTTGAGCCAGTTCTCCCGAATCAGACTCGGACTGTTGACCATGAACCACACGAAGTAGTCAATGGCACCACGAGCCGATAGTGCGAACGTGAAGGCACGGAAAACGTGGCTTGGTGAAAAGTTGCCGTTCTTGTCGTATGTCGTACGTGTCTGAAATGACAGAGCGTACCAAATGAACACGATGGTCCAGTAGATGGTGTAGCTCGTGATCGATAACGCGCCGTTACGCAACATGTCGCGTCGACTTTGGAGAGTATCACGCAGCCCCGAACGAAGCCGCTTGACACCGAAGATCAGCACTGCGATGCCCGAAATGTAGAACAGGATCATCCACATGTAGAACAGCAGCCAACTGCCGCGGTTGAGGTGGAAAAAGTCTCGCTGCACAGGGTCATCTGTCGTTTTACGCTTCGTCCAGCAATAATTGCCGTCCGCAAAGCCATGAACACCCGGTACGAAGGCCGCAAAAATGCCCGTAAACGCTCCAGCCGAGTAGACCATCATCTTGAACCATCTGCGGTTCGCCTTGACGCTCATGAAGGGGTTCGTGAGTGACCAGTAGAGATCCACAATCAGCGCAAAGTACCAGCAATCGCTCGACAGATACAAGAACTGAGTCACGCCCGACAGGTACTTGCACGACGCCTCGTCATCTGCTCTGTAGACGCCCATCTCCAACAGCAGCGGGTCCAGCAAGAACCTGAGCGCCAAGAAGATGTCGATCACGCACTTGTAGTAGATGAGCGGGTTCGGGTGTCTCTGGAAGCTCTGCACGCCATGGTACGTCACGAAGACGCACACGCAAAGGATGAGCGTGAGCAGCGAGCCGAACACGAGTCCCGGGTCGATAGCGTAGCCCTTGAGGGAGTTGACGGTCTCCGCAAGCACGAACATCAGCAACAATAACACGACCCCCACACCGAGTACCGTGTACCCCTCCTTGGACCAGTTGCTGAAGTCCACCTGGGGCTTCAAGATCTGTCCGATGTTCTCGTCCAAGCCGCCGCTCTCGTCAATGACGTCGAGGTCGAACTCCTGATTGGGCGAGAGCTCCAGTGGGTCGTGCACGGTCGTCCCACGGCCGATAGCTCCGAAGAAACTCTCTCTCAGTCCCCCCACGTTGGACGAGACTCGGGACAGCACCGTGTCTCTCAAAGCGAAGGAGCTGCGTGTGGACGTCTTGCTGTTGTTCGTCCGCGTGCGTCGGAACCGCAGACTGACGCCCGAGTCGCCCAATCCGGAGCGTGCCGACTCGACCGAAGCTGCCGAGTGCTGCGACGAGCTCAGTCGCTCTATGTGCTGTCTGGAACCGGCGTCCACCTGCACGTTCTGCTCGATGGAGACTCGGCGTGCCATCTTCTTGGGTTTTTGCGGGCTATTGGGCTTCCGGAGCGCGGATTTCAGCGGTGACTGCGATTCTGCAGAGCCTGTGGACGAGGCGTCGGTTGTGATGTTCACAGGAGGCCGCAGCACCGAGTGCAACGGAGATTGAAGTGGAGACGGCGACACGGAGAACGCGGACGTGCCAGTGTCGCCCACGGAGCGATCCAGCGACAGCGACGGGGGATACGCGGACGTGGCGGTGGTGGTGTCTACGTCCGAGTCGCTGCCGCTGTGCCGCGGCGGCCCTGCGGAACCAGCGTCCGCCTCCTCCATATTGGTTGGGTACGAATGGGAATGAGGAATGCTGAACACGCTTTTGTTTAGGGTAGAGAGTGGATTTTTAGGGGTCGCATACAAAGATCAAGTGATTTCGGCGATAATGTAGCCAAATGTTGCACTGCCAAGATGTGCGGAAATCAGACCCGAGCGGGTTGGGTGGGACCCAACTTAGGTTAGTCTATTTAGCCATTTCAACTTTTTATCCATTCCAACCCACCTCGACAAATGTTACTGTTGTAGTGCTATGAAGAGCGAAGAACTGGCCAGGATTTTATCAGCGTTACCTCGGTAGTGGTGCGCTTCCAGCAAAGCTTGTTGAGACGGTGGGTATGTTCATCTCGGTGGAAACCACATGCAAAAATGAGATGGGTTCACTTTTGGATATGTGATGTGGCACACATCACCAAAGTACAATGCGTAAAAAACCTTTTTACGACACCCACGCGGACGTAATTACTCTCCCCTGCGAATTGGCTGGCTGGCAGCCCGACGCTGCCTTTGGCTCGCTGCAATAGCGCATCAGTCCGAATAACTTCCTTCCAAAATGGTGCGTGGTGTGCGGGTTGTCGGCGCGTTCTGATGCGTTTAGGTCGCCGAGCAGGGCGAGCAGCAGGGTGATACGCATATGGCCGAGTTCTCCGTCGAGCTGCACGTCGCCTGGACTGCTTTTCGCAGCCGAATTAGCATCAGAAGACGCCGATAATACAGATAAACCCGAACGAGGTTTGCAGCCAGCCGACCGGATCTCTCTAACTCGTCATATTATTTGTATTCTCTTCACAGCCGTCGCACAAGACCTTCCGTACCAAGCGCATCCTTGCCAAGAAGGCCAAGCAGAACCGCCCGATCCCTCAGTGGATCCGTCTGCGTACTGACAACACGATCAAGTGCGTCCACTGCCGTTGCTGCTGTATTCTTGTTGAGGGTATCAGACTTCTGACGTGGAATATTCCTCTATATTGTCATCATCGTCAACAGGTACAACGCCAAGCGTCGTCACTGGCGCCGCACCAAGCTCGGCCTGTAAGCAGCTGGGCACAGATTGGCAGTTTTACGAGGCAGATGGACGAGGGCTCTCTGGGCTATGGATGGACTCGACTTCAGCTTTAGCTTTGGCGTGCGATTTCGTGCTGGCTCCCTGGAGTTTTAAAGGACTGCAAAGGACCCTTTTTGGTAGCAGCGGATAACCAGAACGAATTCTCTTGAGAAGGAAGCCCCACGACCACTTGTCGACTGACTCTCCTGACGTTGATAGCGTCCATCCGTCCATCTTCCCTCTTGTTGCCTAGTGGGTGGGGGAGCTTTGATCTACGTAACAGGTTCTCACAGCCTTTTGACAGGTGAAGCAGAAGCTAAAGAAGTGCGGTAATTGCGGTTAATGCTGCTGCTGCTACGGAACTTGTTTCTGCTGACGCAGCTAGTCGTCGTCGTCGTCGGCGTTCTTGGTCTCGCCGTCGTCTTCGGCGTAGTCCGGTTCGTAGCGCTGCAGTCGGCGACGCAGGTCCTGCAATTGCTGGTTCTTGGTCGTCACCATGCGCTTCATGGACTGAAACTGCGACGTCTGCGCCACGTGCTGTCGCGCGTCTTCCACCTGCCTTTCGAGCCCCTCGACAAGCTCGTTCGCCTGCTCGAGCTTGCGCTGCAGCTTCCGCAGCTCTTTGGCGTGCGCTGTTTCCATCGCCTCCTGCTCCTGCTGTGAGGTGTGTTTCGCCGCTCGGATCTCTTGCTCGTGTTGTTCTTGCTGTCGCTGGAGCTGCTTCTCCAGTTTGCCTTTCGCCTCGGCGTCGGCCTGCACCTTCGCAGTGTTTTTCGGTAGCGCGCCGATTTGTGCCGCGCCACGCGAGTCGCCACTAGTCCACTCGGACACACTCAGCTGCTCCACACGCTCGAGCAGCTCCTTGTCTTCCACCATGGCGATATCCAGGCCCAGCGCGAGCTCCTGTGTCATGCACGAAAGGAGTGAATAGACATCCTATTGATTAGTACGTCGGCGGTGTAGTGCAGGACGTACGCTGTCTTCAGCCTCGGTGAAGATCTGACGCAGTAGTAACGCCATCATGTTGATGGTGTCTTGCAGCTCGCTGCGGATGTTCGTCTAGACAGCAAAGTAGCATTATGAGGGTACTGTATCCGTTCCGTCGGACTTGGGTCGTTAGTTCTCGCACCTTGACGGCGAAGCATAGCGACTTGATCGCTTCCTGGATGTCTTTCTGGCTGTAGACCTCCTCGGACGACAGCCGATCCGAGCGCGTGTCTTCAAAATCGGCTTCGACGTTCTCCAGGTGCGCCTTGAGACGCGAGCGGAAGAACTTGAGGAACTTGCTCAGCTGAATTCACGAAAGCACGAGAGACTTGTGTCAAGCCAATCCAAGAAGGTCTCAAACCCATAGACTCACTCACCTCTTCTTGGTGGTGTGGGCTCACGCGTCCAGGCATGATGGCGCTCTCAGGCTATCACTCTACTAGAGTTCTTGGTCTACCAGTGGTCGGGCCGTTGAGAAGACGGAGCGTCGGTCGTTTCATGCCAACTAAGATCGCTCTTGCTCAATCCGTGCATCATCGCATGGTGATTCATGGCGATCAAGCCGCCCAGCGCTTGCTGGCGCGGCAACGATGGACCTGACGCTTGTTCGACGGCTGCGTTCTTGCTCGAGTGAATCGTAGAGTTTCGTGCACTGGCGCATGAAGTCGTGCTCCGACTCCGCTCGGCGACTTAGCGATTGCTGCGTGCAGTGAATTTGCCTCGCTACCCATTGCGGTCGTGTTGACGAAGCAACAGACCTCGGAATCATCGCTTTCTTCTCCCAGAGCAACAGACCTTCGCCTTGGTTGGCATGATTTTGGTTGTGCTCAATCTCTGTCGTGTCAATGGCAGCATGAAGAGCCTTCACTGGAGGTAGATTTCGTCGTTGCTGGGCTTCCAAGCGCTTGCGACGACGATGAGCCTTGCGCTTCACACCTTCCCTGGCAAGCTGCTCTCGGTAGACACGTTGATCCTCAAGACGTTGCGCCTCGTGCGCGGCTTCTACCAAGCGTTCTCGGCGCTCTGCCTCTCGGTCAACGTATTGCTGCAGCGTGGAGTGCAGCTTCGTAGCGTCCTTGTCGTTGGCTTGAGCTTCGAGATTATCAAGCTCGTCTGCAAGCTCGGGGAACTGACACGGTCGAACAGTGATACGTGTAAGTCATACACTGCTGGGAGGAAGGCAAAGCAAACAAGCTGGCAAATCTACATGTACCTTGATACAGTTGAAAGTAGTCGGCTGGCGGATGACGACTGCCCCCTTCTCGAGTAGCAGCGTGGCAAGCGTCGTGTTCTGGTTCTGGTAGGCGCACATGAGCGGCGATACACCAGTCTACAGCGGGCAGTCAACAGAGCAGTCGTGAGAAAACAACCAAGCAACGAGATTCCTACGTCAGACCCCCACCTTGCAATTGATGTTGACATCGGCGCCATGCTCAAGGAGCCACGTCGCGACCCGCAGCACGTTGCATTCGCACGCGACATAGAGAGACGTCTGGTTCAGCTGCAAACAAGCACAACGAATTAGATGTGTCGTTGACAATTTAAACAGCAACAGCAACAGCAACAGACGCAGCACAGCACGTACCAGATTGGTCTGGTTGACCTTCGCTCCGAAATGCAGCAGCACCTCGAGCGTCTTCACGTGTCGTGGCTGATCTTTGTTGCCTAAAACGCCTCTACAGCACAAGCCACTTGTCAGCCTAAGCCACTCTTGTGCTTCTACTGTACCGGTAATCACAGCGGGGGCCAACCTGACTGCACAGATCATGGGCGAGTCGCCTCGTTCGTCGTCGTCCGCTCCTAAAGCTCCTTCCAAACGACGAGCGTTGGGGTCCATGCCCATTTCCAGGAGCTTGCGAACAGCTCGATGCCTTCCTTCCGCCGCCAACGCGTGCAAGTTGTCGAAGCCCAGTTCTCGGTCCAGGAACCCATATTGGATGTCGGCGTACGACCAGATGAAGGCACTCGCCTTGGCTCCCATGCTGCTTCAAAGCTGAAATTGGCAAAAAGTTCAACGTGCTTCCACGTTATCAAGCTATTTCTGCTTGGCGGAAAGCATTTTGACTGGGTGGTTTGAATTCTCAAGTACTTGAAGATTAATTGCAGATACTTAGGTAATAAATAGCCCACTAAAAAGTTTCGTACGGCGCATTATACACACTACCTACTACACTCGCGCGCCAGCTTTCTCTCGCTGCCTATTCCTCTTCGCTAGGTTAGGCATCTCCAAGTCGAGTTTACTACTGGGATCGTCCGTCTCACGGCATCGTGCGCCGCAGCTTGTTGCGGAACTCCTTCTTGAGCGCCGACAGCACGTGGATGTCGTCGTGCAGATCGGCGATTAGGTGGTCCGGTGCCTTGCTGTCCTTGCGCAGCGTGGTCAGCAGCACCTTCTTGTTGTGCAGAGACTCAAAGATCACCTCGAAGTTCTGCAGCAGCAGCCCGAAGTATTTCTGCTCTGCTAGAGCGGCACGCATCGACACGTCCAACGAGCTGTTGCTCGCGTTCGAGTTGGCTGTGTTGCTGCCTTCTTCACCGGTCGTCTCGGAGTTCTCCGTGCTGTTCTCTTCCGGCGAGTGACCACGCGACTCACCGCTGCCTTGGCCAGACCCGTTATCTCCGCTGTTTCCTCCATTGGCTGCTCCTGGTCCATCGGCAGCCGCAGTACCGTCGCGGAAGGCTGCGATAGCACGTGCGCTGTTGTACGCGGCCGATGAAGGCCCAGCTCCCGCCATCGGGGGAGATCGTTTGTAGCGCTTATGGCCACGCAGCAGAGGAGACCCAGAGCCGACCAAAGGTCCGGCCTGTTGCTGGTTCTGGGCCTGCTGCTGCTCGTGTGCAATGGATTCGGACGCCTCGCTAGTGCACTTCTCGTCAATATACTCGTTGGACTTGATCAAGTGCAACAGATCCGGCCGAGCGTGCAACCGCTGGTGCAGGTAGTACACGTCTGGTCTGCCGTTGCAAAAGTTGATGTACTCCCGATCGTCCACTCCTACAAGCAATACAACAAGAGAAACACAGAACGTCAGTACAAATAGGTAATGCACAAGATATCGTTTCACTCGATATCTGCCCGCATCTCATTGCGGGGTTTCCACTCTCTGCTGCCCATTCTCGGCCCTAATGCCACAACATGCGGGCCAGCGAGAGAACTTCGACCCCCAGCAAGTAGAAGCGATATGCAATTATGCTCACTCTTGTTCATACCAGCAGTGGTAAACTCGAAGCACGTCTTCGTGTACGCGAACGAAAGCTCTTTCCAGATCTCCCACAGCTGCATGCTGCTCCACTTAAAATTGCGCGAATTCGTCGCACTGCCTCCACTGCCGACAGGGCCTCCTTCACCACTCACACTTGATGATCCAGGCTGGTGCTGACGATTTAGCAGCGCGATATACATCTCGCGAATGTCCACCCAGAATTGCCAACGCGATAGCTCGGCTGCCAAACGGTCGACGAACTCGGGTGACAGCACGACGTCCACCAGGCGGATCACGTCTTCTGACGTCACCGGCACTTCCTTGTACTGCGACTCATCTTTCGATTCTTCATCAAGATAGTATCCGCTGCTATTGGACTTGGACGGGCCAGATCGTGGCGGGTGCGAGCCACCGCTGTCTCCACCGCTCGACGGCGGTGATGGACTCTGACTGCCGTAATTGGCATAGCTCCGGGATCGAGAGGAGACGTATTGCGACGGTGGGCCGGCGCTGCGCTGGTCGAAGCGCGAGCGGTACTGCATGTCGGAGCGCGAACCCGACATTGAATTGCCACCGATGCTAGATGGTAGTCGTACTTCCATCCGTCGTTGCTGCGGCGACGAAAGCTGTTGCCGCGGAGCCACCTTGCTGCTGCTGCTGCTGTTGTTGTTGTTGTTGTTGTCGGCGCTGGCAGCGTCTGCCATGTCTTTGAGGCGCTGGTTGCGGTAATACCGGTACAGCGCCTCCACCATCACGTGCTTCTTCACATTCTTGAGGCCGCGCAGTTTGAGGTGCGAACACTTTTTGCGGAGCTGCTTGGATGTCCAGGTCTCGTATCTTGTGCTGTCGCGTGGGTGGCGCGCCTCACCCGACGGCTCGTACTGCATCGGGTCCTCGCTGGGCGGCGTCCCGTACATCTGCGGTATCTGCGCCGTGTTACTGCTGTTGCTGGCGGGAATGCTCGTGCCGTTGATGGTGCTTGCCCCTCGACGAGACATGGTGGTAGATGGCGTGTCAGTGGAGCTTGCGGCGTTCTGTATCCCGGGTTGCTGCTGCGGCATCCGTGTGCCTATGCTGGACGCGCCAGGCCCCCTGGTCTGTACACCATAGCCATCGTACATGGGTCTGTCGTACTGCTGCGGCAGGTGGCGCTTGAGGCCGCGAGTGGCCATACCGCCGCCGGCAGTGGCGCTTTGCGCCCAGGACTCGCCTGCCATGGCGGGCGACGACACCGGTGATAGGTGGTTGTGGTTGTATGACGACGGTCTCGTCGTGAGACGACCGCCCTCCGATCCGCCGAAGTACTGGGGCGGCATCTGCATGGGTGGCGAGGCCGCGCCGCCGCTGCTGCTGTACGGGCTCGCGAGCGACTGGCTCGGGTACATGTGCCGCCGGCCCATACCGGTATGACCCCGGTTACCCGTCGTCGCCGCAGAGGCGGAGGGGGACGGACCCTGGATCGGACCCTGGCTCTGGCCCTGCGTTTGGGCCTGCGTCTGCAACCTCGTGGTCGGGGCGCCGGACGCGGCCGTCGTGGTCGTGGTGTTGCTGGTACTATTGGCGACGCTGGAGGGTCCAGGGGGCGCGCGCAGCACGGCCGGCAGACGCCGCATGGGGATGTCGCCGTCGCCGTCTCGGCCGTTGACGTTGCCGTTGCCGTTGCCGTTGCCGTTGCCGTTGCCGTTGCCGTCGCCCGAGCTGCCCGGGCTGCTGCTGCTGTTGTTGTTAGCGGTAGCGGAAGATGCTGTTGCTGTTGTCGTGGTCAACGTTGTAGCCGCGGGACTCCGTGCGCTGGTGGCGGGCAGCGCCGCCGAGTCGCACGCAAAGCTGCTGCTCATGGTTGGCTGGATGCTCTTAAAGGCTCGAGGCTGACTTTGAGTAGGCCAGTTGCTGCAGTTGTTCGATGAGGCTGCTGTAGTGGGCTCTCCCTGCTTTTGGACGCTGCCGTGCGCCGCACACGTAGCAAACAAACAGACAGATTTAGTTAGGAATGCCGTGTATTTATTTGAGCCCCGTCGAGGGTGAGACACGGCGGGGCTGTTGCCTGCAACGGCTTACCGGCGCTAGCTGTCTGGTTGGTTGTTACTCAGGCCGCAAATTCGCTTCTGCGGTCCGCGGTGTTCTAGAGGGAAGCCAGCCGAATTCCATGGCCTCCCTGTCCAAAGCGATCGTAAGAACCCACGCAGGGGTTCGGGGTGGATGAGCGACCACAGGTCGCATCCGACGACCATAAGGTGAGTGTATTGCCAGTTGAAGCTGACGACTGTGGAAAAAGTAAGCAATAGCAGCGAACTGCCGAAAAGCCCAGCCATTCTTGGAGACATATTTTATTTTGGTGCCGTTCCTAAGTATGTTTGTTGCAGTGCTTTCGCTGAACGGTTTCGCTCCAGTGGATGACGACACGAAAGTGAGGCGCTGTTGGTGTATGACACACAAGCTTAGTGGCAGCAGCAACACATAAAACACCATTTTGGACCCGACCAGAAATCTTCCTACCAACCCGACTGCCCTTCGAGGAATCGACAACGTGTACATGTACTTACGGCTCCGACTTGCAAGCGTGCCTGGCGGCCCAGCCGATTCTGGCGCCAAACGCTGGTCGTGTTTTGATGCCACCAACCTGTTCATGCGTAGAAACGAGGTAGATTAGGGGCCCGGCATGGGCGGGGCGACATCTACGGCGGATGAGTTTTAAAGTGCCTCGAGTAGATGGTGCCTGGATGGAGGCCCTGCTGCCCTGTTTCGCCGCAAAGCACGTGAGCAAAAGCAAAAGAGCAGCGCAATCATGCGCGAAGGTCTCGGCATGGGCAGCAGAGGCCAGCACAGCGAGACGGGCACGAGCGCTGTGCCATTGTCGCCTCCACAACTTGGGCGACAGGGGGCAGCACCAAAAAAACGGAGCGAACCGACCACAGCCGATCGATTTTCGGCAACTTTGAAGTGAACAGAAACGGTGCTCTTCAAGCGGGACCTGCCAGAATGTGAGTATTTTCCAGCCGACATGTGCCATAAAAGGACCTACCACGACCAACCATCCATAATGAGCGCAGGTTAACCCCCCCTTGTCATGACAACGCATTACAACGCCGACTCACAATCAAGGCCCCGCAGCCTGCGGCGCAGGTGCCTCATGTTCGTCGCAGCAGCCACCCCCTTCCTGCCAATACCGTCGAGCCAGCAGCGGCGCGGAGGATACACGCAGACAGCACTGGCCAAGTGGCAAGTGTTCCTGGGTGATGCGACGGGCCCCTTCTGGACGAACGCGGACGAATTCCACGAAGTCCAGTGCAAAATGACAGCCACCAACGCCGGACGTCTCGGGTCATGTACATGTATCGCAGCGGGGACAACGGTATCAGCAATGCATGGTGTCTCGATAACGTCGAGCCGACGGTGCAACGAGATTGCTGCCATCGCTAATGCAAATGTCCCCGATATAACCTAGGGACACCAGCCGCTATCTGACCAGATTCGAGAGGGTATGTGATGTGGAAGGACAGGTTCCTAGTGAAACTTGGTGAATGTGTCGCCGCATCGCATAAACGCGCGCCGGACATCACGTTCTACAAGACAGCGCGACAAGTCGGGTGTTTTACGACCCTTTCTAAACTGATGGTCGTCTTAAACTTAACTGACTTCAACTTGCCCTACCTCTGGGTTGCACTGCTGGAAGATCGCCTTGCTGGCGCTGGTGGCGAGGCAATAAGGAAAATGGTAAGGCATTTGTTGGACAATGCAGGCTGCAGTACCTGGCGAGAGCAGCCCCACCCGTCACAAGTCGATATGGGATTTAATGGCTGTGACTGCCATCCACACTGAGGACACCCGTCTGGACATCAGCATAGGTTAATGTTGTCATTCTTGAGTGTTTGCTGGTCTGTGGCTACGATTTGTGCAAATGTATCGGTCGAGGAGCCTCAGCGAAGACTTGTTGCACCTCATTCGTGTGGAATGGGAATGAGTGAGCCGGAGTTGAAAAAGCGTTTCGGATGGTGGTTCCTGCAACAAAGACCCCAACACGGAATGACTGACGAGCAGGGTTTCAGCACCAAGCTAGCTGGATGCTTATAGGTTTCGTGAAGTTCTCTTAGCGTGCCTTGCCTTGCACGTGAAGAGATCAAAGCGATCAATTGGAACAACTTCTCAAAGTGTGCGAAGTAGAGAGGTATAATCTCGCGAACCTGACACCAACGCTATCACCGGCATTCACTGCAGTCTCTGGGATGGTGCCATGATCACAGTATGAAAGGATCCTCAACAGCATTGTGGCTGCAACTTGTTAGACTGCGACGCTCTTGGATGAGAAAAAACGCTGTCGGACAACAGGAAAATGAACTGACCTGCAGAAAGCAACGAGCAATGCCTGAGTAGTTGGCAGCGGCATGTGAACCAACTCCAAACACACAAGAGGACCAAACGTCATCATAATATGCCCCACCATTATTCAAACCATTCTTCTGCAACCTACGGGAACACCAGCGTCAGCAAAGATCATGCCGCCTATCATGATCGAAAACTCCACTGTGTCTCGCCGCTCGATAACCCACAACAGCGACCTAGGCAGGCCTAATCTATTTGCAATACCGCAAACTCCCACCCTTTATCCTCCGCTGAGGTTGCGTTGCTCCCCTCAGATCTCCCAAAATGGACTGTGACATACGCGCCAAGTCCAAGATCACCGGCTGAGGATCGCTGCAGATACTCCAACTTCCGCGCCGCGTACATGCCACTGCCAAAGCCCTGATCAAACTCCGAGAACAGCACCGTAAAGCTATCTTGCCGTGAAAGTCCACGCACATATCTATCGCTGCTTCTTCTTGTCGGGGTCAAACTGTTCTTCGCTTTGGATGCAGGTCATCTCTCGCTCGCAGAGGTTTGCTCCCACTGGCGAAACTCTTGCTAGCCTTGCAGCCTCCACAGTTGCACCCTCCTGCAGCTCCTGCTCCAGGCGCTGGTTCTCGCTATGAAAACTCGATCGCACTCTTGTGCTCGTCGTTGAATCGTGTAGTGTGCTAGCTCGAATACTGCGGGGGTGAAAGGGATACTGCCAGAGCTGCTCTGTCGTTGTAGGTCCTTGTCGCCCATTTCCATATTCTTCTCGCACAACTTCGAAACAGAGAATGTACTCGGTGCTGAGTACAACGTTTTGGTCTCTGGGTCACGACGCACCGGCTGCATTAAACTTGTAGTCACCGCTTCACGAGTGGTTAGTGCAGGCTCCAAGAATCGCATAGTGAATCGGTTCCTCTCGTGCTGGGTCGTAGATGCTGGATGGCCATACCACAGGAAAATCACATCTAAGTTTTCCAGCTGTTGCTAATACAGTGCTTGGCCTCCTGTCGTGGGGTACAGGAACTCAAGTCTTCCTGCTTCACTAAAACCAAACTCGGCCTTCGTTTCGTCAATGAAGCTCGGATCGCCTTGACTTGGCCATAATGCGCTATGATGCTGCCCTGGAACTCGGCAGCAGGCCGTGGAAGACTGAGTAACTAATGCTGTCATTATAAATTCGCGATCCCAAGTGCGTAATAGCTCTTGCTTTCACTTACCAGTAATCTCCGTGCAGCACATTTGCTCTGGTTGCTCGTACATATATAGATCGGCTCCGTAGCGTATTGTAAACTTGTAGAGCTATTAACGCCACCGTAGCCTCTCGCTCGCTCGTGAAGTTGCAATTCCGACTAATAAAATTCGCGCTTACGCTGCTGGCTCCAATGTCGCAACGCCTAATACCCTTCCTGCTCCTTCAAACCAAGCAATTGTTGTCCTCTCCCATTATGCATTCGATCGCAATCAAACTCTCGCTCACGGAGCTGGCGATCTCAATTCAGTAGCTTGTGCCCCCGTAGCTGGTTGTCTTCGTGCTCCTTCTTGCGCAGCTGCTTGTGCTTTTGAAATGCCTGCTCCAACGTTTCCCACCCATCCTCGCGCTATTCGAGCTACCTCCTGTTCACGCTGCCACAGTATTTGCTCTCGAATGATTCTCCTACTTGGTCAGGAATCTCGGGTCTGCGGGTCTCGATATCCTGTTGCTGGTTGCGAAGACTCTGCTGCCTACCACTGACGTATTGCTCAACCCCCTGACGCGTATTCTCTCGCAGCTGAAACCATGCGTGAAACTGACCCACTGAAGCCAAACTCACGCTCGTCAACGGACGCTCAAATCCATCCGATCGGTCATGCAGCAATTGAATGCGGCATGGCTTTGCTTGAAATACGAGTTTACACGAAATAGTCTCGTGCCTACATGTAGGTTTGAACTGCAGTTCATCGCGCCAATTCGAAAGTGGAAATTCGACCGTCACCAGTGAAGAAGTTGTAGCTTGATCCATCCACCAGGATGCTGTCGACCTTTAATAAGGTCTTCAACGGAGTGATGCAGACAACGCAGCACAGCGGAGAAGACACCCTTGTCGACAATAAGTACTTCCCATTCAGTACCCCTCCAATAGCAGTCGAGTAATATCCTTCCACACTGCCGCTGTCCGACTGCGGCGACACCTCGTCCACCGTAATGGCAGTCACAGTCTTCTAAGCGGCGTGACTGTCTTTTGTGGCGACTCCAACCCCTCTCTTCATTCGTCGTCGGCGAGTCCAATGGCTTTCCAGCTCTTCCTGCTTCGCTTTCTCCATAGCAGCCGGCGTCGGACGACGGAAGAACCCGCCTCACTCTTCTGAGTCACAGCAATCGTGCTTCGAGTGCCTTCAGAATGTCCTTCTTGATGGATCTGGAGTCTAACGCCGGCTTCTTGTCCCAATCAACTGCCGCCTCCTCCGTCTCCTTTCAGCCTTGGTTCCTACGACGTACATGTGCGGCCGCCTCGTCCTGCCACTAGGACCATTCAAGATAACCAGAATATAGAAGGGAGCGACATGATTGGATCTGTATAACCGAGTTATATGATTGGACCAATCGGAGACGATGGAGGTTAGCCGCACATAGACGGCGAAAAATGACTCCAAAGTGCAGCCATCATATGTCAGATTCTGACGGCAAGCAACGTAATCGATCACACAGGGGGGGGGGGGACGACCTGCGCGTTTACGGGCCATCTCCCGCTCCTGCGAGCATTGCAAGGCGCTGAGGCACTGGCAGTGCCAGTGGGCAGCAATGCTGCCATGGTGGCGTCGAGAGAAGTTGCCTTTTGATACACATGTACTACTGAGCTTGTCGCGTGGGATCAGCCACTGTACCGCACAGGCGACTCGCGCTCAGTATGAAACGACCGCTGGCTCCAAATCGGCCAAAATCCAGATCATTGACAAAAGAGGTATATACAAGTTCGATTGATTGTTGTCCTTGGGTGGTCAGTCGTTGGCCGTCAGCGCGCTATCGTTGGCGATATGCCGGCAGCCGGCAGCATTTTTAGGTACTGTAGCCTGTCTCAACCAAGCTGCTTGTTACAGCGTTTGCTGTAGCCTCAGGTTCTTGGCAGTTGTAGCCATTCTACATACAGTATGTATAACAACGGTGCGTTCGACAATATATATACAGTGGTGCCCCCCGTTTTCGCGAGGGTGGACCTTATCAAAACTGCGCGTTCATAAGGTTTGCAATAAAGCATCGGTTTGGTTCCTCCTCAAAGAGGGGAAGTCCCTGTGAAATGGAGATGGGTATCCCGTTGCGCATATCAAATTGCATCATCGTCGAAATAAGATATGACAGTTAATTAGAGGTCCGGGATCGCGAAAACGGGGGCACCACTATATATATATATTAATATTGTACGCTTACATGTCAGCGCAGGTGCATGACTGCCCGCCCATCCAGACGCTATACGGCCCGTATAGCGTATTACGGGCGAGCTTACGTTTAGTTCTGTAGCACCGGCAGTTTCCACCGACTTTAACTCGCGATCAAGCAAAGTTTGAGAATTTAAACTTCCGGTAGGCAACCCAGCTGCCAAACGTGCGAGACGGCGCCACCCTCGCGACCAAGGCCGTCTTCCACCTGTACGTTATCACCGCCAGTCCCGCACGTGAAGGTGTGTGTCAGGTTTCGCTTTCAACGTTGCCTACGCCACTTGTTGTACTCCCGTTTTGTCGAGGGGTAATCTTGCAGTGTTTCGCCTGGTGTAATCATGAAATAGGCGGCGTTTTATCGGTGCACACTACATTTAAATCCCGTTTTAATAAAATGTAGCGCAGAGTCCCACGTCAAGTCCATACAAACATAAAGTATGAGCAATCTTCCGGGTACCGCATTTACAGTACTTCGTCCACAACTCCCGACAGCAAGCTTCATTGCTACCTGTCCGCTTCACTTACTTCGCCGCGTTGGCGCCTCTCACCACAGCAAAGCCCATTGTCGACCCCGAGTCGTCTAGCGGCGTCTTGTATTCTCGCAAATAACCATGCAGCAAGCCTACAGCAGCCCAGACAGTGCACAATTTTAGCTTGAGTTAAGCCTGGATTTTAATCGAGTCAACTGACCCCTTTCCCTACCCCGTAACGAAACGATAGAGCGAGTGTGTGGCAATCACCACAATCGAAAACGCTGGCTGCGACGCAGGCGAGCGTGAGTCAAGGCGACGGACAGACCAGACCAGGTACAAATGAGTCCAGCCTCCAGTCGCGGTCCGCAGACCGTGCCCGAAGGAGCTTTGTCCATGACGCCGCGCGGCGACGGCACGTCCTTCATGGATGGACTGAGCACGCCGCCCAGCTCGCACGGCAAGAACAGCTCCGTGCACTTCGCCGGCGCCGAGGAGGCGTCGTACGCGTCGTCGCTGTCGATGTCGCCCCGAGGCGGCGGCTTGCGCGCCAGCGACATGGAGCTGTCGACGCCCAAGACGCCCGAGGAGCAGGAGGACGAGACCGACAGCCAGAGCGGCTTCTCGCTGCCCACGCTGTCGCAGGTTCAGGGCAACGACGGAGGCAGGAGCTACCAGCAATACGTGCAGCGCCAGTTGCAGTTACCGCCGCTGTCGCCGAATACGCGCAGCGCCGGCAAAGCTGGCAGTCGAGGAGGCCCGCCGAAACGCAGCCAGACGTACGTGCAGCAGTTGTCCAGGGAGTCGGCCAGGGAACTCGCCAAGACGGCGTTCAGTATGCGCTCCACTTCGATCGGAGACTTCACCTTTGAGAACCCGCACGAGGTCGTGGGTAGCAGTCTACGAGAGAGCATTCGACGTGTCACGGCCTTCTCGAGACGAGAGGCGCCGCTGGACACGGAGCTCAACACGGTCGTGAGGGTGAACCGCCACCTGCGCAAGTGTGAGCTGAGACTCGACCCGGAGACCATCACGTGGTCAAGAGGCACAAAAACGCTCGGCGAGCTGGCGACGGACGATGTTGTGGGTGCGGAGCTCATTGCCAAGAAGAAGGCCGACACGTTCCGTGTGCACTACTTCAAGAAGGGCCGCGGTACCGGAGCCAAGGCGCTGCTGCGCACGCCGCAGTACGTGGACTTCCATTGCCTGGAGACAGAGGTGGTGGACAGTTGGGTCGGAGCTATCCAGGAGCTCGTGCGCTGGCAGGCTCGCGCGCCGCCAATTTCAGAGAAACGGCTCTTGAAGGTGGTAGTGAACCCGCACTCGGGTAAACGACAGGCGCGACGGATCTGGGAGGAGAACGTGAAGCCGTTCCTAGATCTGGGCAACTTCGACTACGTGGTCGAAGAAACGACTCATTATGGTCACGGAGCCGAGATGGGAAAGAGCTACTCGGCCGAAGATGGTTTTGAGGCCCTTGTGTTCATTGGAGGTGACGGCACTCTGTGCGAGTTCATGAACGGACTGCTGACTCGTCCAGAGCACGAGTGGCGTGAAATTGTGGCCTCGACGCCGATCTCTCTTATTTCTGCGGGTACGCAGAATGCTTTCGGCACGGGGGCGGGTATTCCTACGGTGAATGCGGCTCTATACTGCATCTTGAAGCGCAAAATGCGCCCATTGGATGTCGTGACGGCTGTGTCTGCTGCCAACCCGGACGTGGTGCACTACAGCTACTGCGGTCTAGGCTGGGGCGTGGCAGGTGACA
Source organism: Phytophthora podocarpi (assembly GCA_001314375.1). Taxonomy (NCBI): domain Eukaryota; phylum Oomycota; class Peronosporomycetes; order Peronosporales; family Peronosporaceae; genus Phytophthora; species Phytophthora podocarpi. Next base: position 2,397 of record LGSN01000260.1, on the reverse strand, counting down.
TTGCGGCTGAGTCGGAACGCTACCGTTGGATGGGTACGCTCCGATATGCCTTCTTGAAGGTGAAGCGCACGGTGGTTCTGCCCAAGAAACACACTGGTCGAGTCCGGTACGTGCTGACGGAGCCACAGCCGCCGCTCATCCGGTACGACGACTATCCTGATGCTGGTGCATTGGACCAATTCGAAGTGGAGGAAGGTACCGTGTACGATATGGACCGCTTCAGCACGCAGCGCAAGTCGTGGGGTGGCATCGCCGGTGGTATTTCAAGCCCGGCTAGCCACAAGCGGTACCCCGAGTTCTTGTGGAAGGAGGACCGCAGCAACTACGTCGTGGTGGGCGTCGTCAACATCACGCCTGATGGCGCCTACTCGCACCCGTCGGACGGCAACTTGGACCTAATTCTCACTCGCAAGGGCGGTCTGATGGCCACGGCGAAGCTGTTCGGGTTGTACGTCATGGGCAAGGAGCTGCAGAGCGAGCTAATCTCGTACTTGAAGGTCAAGGCCGTGGAGATCGAGCCCGACCAGACCGAGGACTGCATGAATATCGACGGCGAAGTGCTGGAGGGCGGTCCCTGGCGCATGGAGGTGGTGCCGAGCCTCTTCAAGGTGCTGTCCGAAAAGTAAGGCCAGCCACGAGACCGCAAAATATCGGGAAGCACTGCGCATGAAGCAGCAAGCGGCCAAGGTCCTCCTCCCTCCAGAGCCACCATTCCCTACCGTAGTATTTCTTTTGCATCCTGCACGGAAGTTGTAAATATTGTTTTCGTCACCTTCATGCCTGACTTCCATCAAAGTCTTCAATCAGCACCTACAGCAAGACAGAGCCAAACTCTGTTTTTGCTCTTCAGCTCGGATCCTTACCAGTTCCTGCAGCATACGTAATTCATAGCCATCGAGTCGACACGTTGAAGCCTGACTTCACTCTTATCCTCGATCGCCGAGTTGTCACGGTACAGCTCTGGAACGTATTGCAATCACGTACGTAGCTTTATATGCATACACTTGCCAGCATCCTGTCCTGTCCTGTCCTGTGTGTCCTGGTGGGTTACATGTATTAGTTGGCGTCGTCGTCCTGGTCGCCCGTGAAGGAGCTGGAGAATTTGACGATGGCGCGACCGATGGCGCCGATCCACTCGTCCTTGTGCTTCTCGTTCTCCGCGTACATGTAAAAAGTGGAGTCAGGCGTGGCCACCTCGAAGCAGAAGCGCTTGTTGGTCTTCTCCTCCGCCGACTTGACCGTCAGGCAGTCCGCCAGGTCGATGAGTCCGTGCGCCGGCTCGCCCTGCGCACGGCAGAAGTAAAGCTTGTTGCCCTTGAGCACGAAGTAGCGCTTGCGCCACTCCTTGAGCCACACGCTGCGCTTGGTCAGCTCGCCCTCGAAGTCCGGGTCCGACAGGTCGCAGTGCGAGTAGTCGCCCTCCATGTCTGTCTGTCCGTCCCTGCTGCCCTGTAGCGCTGATCTAGCTTGGATAGGTTGGGCTTCTTCGCTTCGGTTCTGCGCACTCAGTTGGTTTTTGTATGGGACTGAGGAAGCCGGTGTGCACCACATCCTTTTACGTACGTACACATCAAATATAGCAATGTTGACTAATACTGTGCATTGCCTGGGAAGCTCTGGATATCATTTTTAATGCTTAAAAACAGCAATTGTGGCGTTTACCAACAACCAAATTGGTCGCTCCGGTACCGTTTGAAGCTCGTTGTATTTAACAACAAGATAGGCGTTTAGATACAATACTAGAACATAATGTCGAGGCTGAACAGATGCAGGAAGTTGTACACCGTGGCGCTTTTAATCGAGAGCCCCAGCTACAACTAATTGCATACATGGCGCAGTGTATCCGATAATGTGTCCAAGATCGAGGTGGTGACTACTTCTTCCTGATAAGCACGTTCAGGCGACGATGCCCGCTAACGCTTCTCAATTTGTGTTGCACGAATATTGTTCTTGTCCGACTGGGTCAACATTCACCTATTTGGGGATAGAGTATCACGGTAAATTAAGTTTGCAGTCGTTTGACGTTAGGTTTTGTAAATCGTCAAAAATTTGAGGTATTACAAAAGTATCCATTAAGGTAATTATACAGGATTAGTGATGGTCAGCGATCCTTGTAAGAACTCTGGATATAAATATCCAGAGAACAGGAAGAGCGTCAGACGTGTATTGGGATTCTGCGCCCTCTATTCGTCTCATAAGTCGCCTTGACTAATTATAGAAGTTCTCCCTCCAAAATCTAATTCAAAGCGAGAAAGTGATCGACCCAGGTGAATGTTACCCGTGTCGTGCTCCCGCGACATTCTAAAGTAGTTTACGAAGCTAAATCGTGCTCCCGCGACATTCGAACGTAGTTTACTCGTGCCCGAAGCTAAAGTGGGTTTCTCACGAGTTGAGTGG
>LGSN01000259.1:0-43682 GCA_001314375.1 Phytophthora podocarpi | reverse complement strand
ACGATCCCAACGGACCGACGAACTCAGCCACCTGCAGCCAGATATGGCACGACCTATGGCGTGGCGGTACGAACATCCCTCTCGGTCTCAAGGCAATTCGTCTACGTGCTCCCATAGGAGCTGGTGCTCGTCGTACCGGCGACGGTGATACCATTGACAGCGCCAACGATAGTGACGAGAGCTTGAGCAGTGCGAATAGCTCGATTAGTGCGAGTACTGATGCCACAATGCAGTAAATCTAAGAATGATTGCAATTGAATCTGAATGAAGGTACTTTCCAAATTTAAAAAAATTGATACGTACCCATCATCCCGATTAGGAGAATACAAAATATGACGTCATCCACGATGCCTCAAACTTTGCTCTTACCCTGTACTGCACAGAGTAGATAATAGCGTAGGATTGTGAGTTCAAGAAAACTCCGCAAATAGTAAACCCAAATCATTCTTTATCCTGTAGAATACAGGGTAATTTCCTCCAAAAACTGCGGGGCTAGTGGGGTTAACAAACAATGACGTTGATCGCACCTACAGCTGTGATTTGGTGTAATTATGGAGCCGTCAACGGTGCATTATGTGAAATCGTAAGCCATACTAGTTGCGCGCGGCTTACATTTTCCTATATTGGCGATACTAAAGTTGGAGAATAAGTATTGATGGGACTCGGCCCACAAGACAACTATTCCGACACTTTCAGGAGATTTTAAACGTTATTACATATTATAGAGACGGCCGAGTTAATCCAGCAACTAATGTTGTTTAACATTAAATCCTTCCCGGAGGAGCGGCGCGAAGGCGCCGCTCTTCGAGGGGGCTGCTGAAGGTCCGTCGCGGGCGTCCTCAGTCTTACACGGATATGGATGTCAGGGCCGCTGGTCCTTGGCCATGAACTCGGTGCGGGACGACTCGACGGGTGCGGAGGCGAACGAACCTGGCACTCAGTGCTAAGCTGCTGACTTCCCTGTGGTGATGACCACGGCATCGCCCAGAAAGATAATTCGGCGGCTAGGCGCGAGCTCACGTGAGGGGGGACTGCTGCTGAAGACTCTTCGTCAAGGGAAGGCGCTCAAGGGGATCAGTATCGACGCAGGAGCAAGACAAATCTACAGATAAACGGCGTGCTGGCTGAGATCGCCGGTGGCTGTGGCAGCAGTCATCGGCGGTTGCACGACGGCCGGAGTAGTGACCCGGCCCAAGAGCTATCTGAGACCACCGGACCGACGAGGGAGACAGAAACAGCAGACATGCCGCCACCAAGCTCGACGCGTCCTCCGCGCAGGGGGAGCCATTCATTCAGACGCATGCGAATCTTGAGGGGAACCGTAGGAGCTCAAATAGTGGACCGGTCCACTATTAGGGTTAGTGGCCGGTCAACGCCGAGTAAGAGCAACCTAGTAACTAATAGAAACCGCGCACAGCGTTTACTACTAGTAATCTCTAACAAGGAACTTTATTAAACTAAGTTAGCGTTTTGGAACTATGTTGCAGTAGACGTCGTTTTTCATCTAGAATCTAAGTTTGGATCATACGGAATTTGATTGCCATTTATACGCCGTTATTCACCTAGAATCTGAGTTTGGATCATACGAAATATGACTGCCATTTAAAGTATTGAAACACCGGTCTGCAAATTATCCGTAATTTATCATCTAATTTTGCGGGTTGTTCCAATCTACTCAGTTCTCTATTGTGTAGAAATTCTCACGAAAGGTAGCAGGCAATACCAGGGATGGAGATATCTGATGATACGGCGGTAGTGTGGCTGTGAAATGTGAGGAACGAGGCGCCATATTAATATAAGGTTAGCTTACTGTAATATATATATTATAAGCTTTTAAAAAGCATATTATGCACATTTTCATTTTTATTCATCATTAATATATTATAAACCTTTAAAAATAATCACACATTTTCATTGAAGCTCAGATCAATTTTGGTGTTCAAAATTGGTCTGTACGAATTGGTGCCAGATTATTTTGTGTGAGCTCGATGAAAAATTGCTTACATAAATTAGTCTGGACCAGACTAGTTATTGTAACCACTGTAGTGAAAGGCTCGCAACGCGAGTGAAGACTGAGCTTTCAAGGCTCTCTAAATGTCAAATCAGAATCTTGGCCCTAACGTTAAAAAAGATCTTGAGGTGGCGCACCATTTTTGCCTCGTTTGCTTGGTGGTTTCTGATCCCAATTACCTACAACGCTCTTTGGACTGCCAGTGCACTGCTGTTCTCCCCAATCTTTCAAACGCCTCGCCCTTAATCTCGTTTTCGAGCTCCAGCCAGGCGGTGAACGTGTCCTGACGGATTTCCGCATACGTTGCAATCATGCGAATGGAGGCCGTCAATCTCTCCATAACGTCCTCCTTGCTCTGCGACGGATCGTCAAGTCGAGCCCTATTGATCAACTCGTAGAAGTATAGTATGTCGCTGATGGAGTAGTCAGGATCCGTGGGGGTCAACTCGGGTTGATCCCGAGTTGACCCCCCTTGACGCACACAACCAGTTCCAGTGCTATTGACAACCCCCGTGCGGGGGCCTGAGGGTCCTTGGCCTGGACCCCAGCCTCACGGCAGCATTGATTTGAGCCATTTCCAACATGGCATTATCGCGGTCGTTAAAAGATCGCATAGCTCTCTCTCTCTCTCTCTGAGTTTCGCGGTCTCTTGCTGGTATCACCCAGCGCGCGGACCGAGAGGTTAAAACTTCCTTCGCAAATTGTCAATCCGTCCACAATCCAGACCTTGCTGTGGTTCATGGTACTGTCCTCACACCTGGATATGGTTTCTCAACAAGTACGCGTATACTTTACGCGAATACGGAATCCACATAGCTTCACCGTCCGCATACACCTTCACCTCCACGCATCGCTGGGCAGCTTTAGCGAGTGCTTCCGCAATTTCCATGTGTGTGAAAGAGAAGGCAGATACGTAGATGGTCCTTCTAGCACTGTTGCAGATTCTCAGCAACTGTAATGGGCCTACTTAGCCCAATACTTAAGCTTACACGTGTGCGCACGTGTATGAGAAAGCGTAGGTTTCTTAGACTTAACTCTATGATACTTGCGTCTCACAAGTATAATTAAAGCTAGATTAAAGATAACAATTAACACTTTAGGTGAAATTGAGAACTGTATTTTGTTTGCTTATTCGTAATGANGATAGAAAGATACTTTTTTCTACCAATGAGATCTCTAAATGTATGCGGACCAGCCGTCTGCCTAAATGTAGCCATTAGTGTGCCTCACACCAAGGAAGGAGGCAATTAACTTCTAACAGAAGCCACTTCTGTTAGGTTACAAGTGATGTAGCCACTTGTACGTGTAACCCCGTTACAGCCACTGGTCTAGCAGTGTAAATGCTCGACCCAACCCCACCTGGACTCTAGGTCCCCGTTCTCGCAACGCCAGCTCGATGAGAAGAGCATGACGGTAGCCCTTCCTGTAGGTTGATGAGGTGTTGAACCCACACCATAAAGAGATTTGCTCATCGTTGTCCGTGAGCGCGGCGAACCGAAGTGCACTCCCACTGACTCACTTGATTACCACGTCCGCCAAGAGAAAAAATATCATTTCTCTCGGGGCCACGTGTGCGCTTCGGTTCGCCGCGCTCAGCGAAGCGAGCGCTAACTATTTGAAGTGCGTGGCTGCGGCGGCGAGATCCTGCTCATTGAGTTCGCCGATCTCGCCGCTGCCGTTCGCCTGCAGTCACGCCAGTACCTCCTCCCCCTTGATATACTTGCCAGGCACCTTGCCGCCCTCCGTCAGCCTGTCCTCGTCGAGAGAGGCTTCATTCATCTTGCTGAGAGATGCTTCTGCCGAATCATTTTTTTTAATGATTCAGCAGAAACATTCAATACCAATCAATACCGGTTCGGTATCGGTACATACTGTACCGACAGACACAAATACTACAAACGTTTTGTGCAATAACTTATAGAACCAACTTGAGGCCGTAATCAGTAATCAGTACCAACTTTTAGCATATTCAGAATAGACCCAGCTTTTGCACAACAAGTACCAACCCTCGGCAATTCTATTTTACGGCTCTTTTTTTGCACACTGGATTTCCCTCGAATGGGGGATGAGTATTTCGTCCCTTTGTGGTCAACATACAAACTCCAACCATTTCTAGACGAGGCTGACCTTAATGGTCTAATAGACCTAATGCATGCATACCAAGTAACCGATGAAATACCCCAGCGCAACACATGGAAACCCATGTGCAAAAGGAAATGGTCATGGGCCTGAACGGGTACTTGGTAAAGAGCACTATAGTGGGGAACTGGCAAATACTGATTCCATATGTCAATTAGAGACTCCTTTCCGCCTCGGGGTGTACCATACCGCGTAGGGAGTAAAGTCCTAATTCGATGCCTCATTTCCGAATTGGCTAATCAAAGGCTCAGTCGCCATGGCACCCTCCAGAAACCGGACTCAACGCACTCAAGAAGACGTGGACAACCAAGCCCGTGCACGCTGGGATATGCTGTTTGTTGAGGAAGACACTCGGCAGCGCACTTTGGCTCGATTTGCTCTTCCGACCAACGGCGACGACTCTGACGATGAATTTGTCACGCAGTCTCCCAAGTACGATCGGTGCCTACGCGTACAAGGACCTGGCCGCGTGCTACGAATGTGCAACCTCGTATAAATCGAGTTTGAACGTCTTTGGGAGACTGTCGAAGATCACGTCATGGCTAACTGGAACGTGGGTAGCGGCAACAAGAGCACGAGCTTTCCCAAAGACATTCTGTTCATGACACTAGGCACCCTCAAGCACTGCGACAGTTGGAACACTGTCTGTTCGATGTTTGACATGGATCCCTCTCCGTTCCAGAAGATGATCAAGAAGATTCTCGTCATGCTCGAGGCGTTCTTGTACGAAACCTTCGTCGCGAAGGAAGAAAAGCTCTGGACAATGAAGCAGTTGACGGTCACCGGCAACGCTTTCACGAACTTTCCGTGTGCTCGGTAAGCGACCGATGTTACATTCCAACACGCAGACCGATCCAGCGGTGGCTCCAACCACATCAAAAAGTATTTCAGTGGCAAACACAGCCTAAACGGATACAAGGTGGAAGTCTATGTGCTTCCTACGGACCACTAATCAATTGCACGGGCTTTGATCCCGGCGGTGTAACCGACGTGACCATGTTCCGGGACAACGCTTCATTTCACAGATCGGCGATGCAGAAGTTGCAGGGCGAGGCTGTGTTAAACGACGAAGGGCCGCTAGCGGACCGTTACGAGTATGACTGGGCCATTCTCGTATACAAAGGGTATCATGGCTTAGCAAGCGAGTTCCGATCGATACAGCCGAAGAAGAAGGCGCACGGTGCCCAGCCACTTAGCTTGGATGAAATGCGACAAAACGATCGCATCTCTCACGATCGAGTGATCGTGGAAAACTTCTTCGGGAGACTGAATACATTGTGAGTCGTGTGCGCGCACAAGTGGAATTGGGATAACAAGTCCTACAGCATGTTCTTCAGGGCGTGTTTTGCTTTGACGAACTACAGCGTTTGCTTATGCCCTCTGCGTCGCGAAGATGGAGATAACTTCCTGCGTTATGAAGCGCGCCTTAAGCAGATTGTCGCTGAAATCGAGGCGGCGAAGAAGGAGAAGCGCGAGGACTACAGAGACAGCAGGCGGGCGAGATTGGAGCTGTGTACGCGTTCTGCAATTCTACTCAGGACCAGTGCTAACCGGTGGACCAGCATTAGTGCAAGCCAGATCGGTAGCTCGTGCAGTACTGTATACGGATCGTCATGATTACTGGGACTTCTGACTCTCCTCTTTTTCAGATCATGTACACTTGCTCAGTATGGTAGTTAATGTGCAGTATGGCCTCTGAATTCCTAATTCGCTCAGCCATTTCCCAATACACTTTGTACTCTCTTTATTGTACAAATAACCGAGCATTTGTTTGTTGCATTTCGAAAACATTAGCCTATGTCATCGTTAGCGTGTATCTCATCGGGTACTCCACAATTGAATTTGAGCCCTAATGTTCGGGGGTGTCTCCGACTGCAAATTTTGGGTGTTCGGGTGTACATTTTGACGTTATCAAAACACAAAATCGCTGGGAAATATACTAAAAAATGCCCATTTATCACAAGATCCGGAGATTTTTGAAGTAGCCGAAGTAACAGCAGTAACAGAAGTGTGTAAAGTGGTTGAAGTACGTGAAGTGCATGAAGTAAACAAGTAAGTACTAAGTAAGTGTAACGTTAGTGAGTAGTATTGATCATTGTTCTTCACAAACTTTACATGCTGAAGTTTGTGAAGAACGAATCGAGTACTCAGTTATTTTTGCGACTTCGACAGCAAAGACACTCGGTCTTACTTACCAGGAACACAATGAATACTGATCACTCTTTATCTGAATTGCTCATTTAACAAAGGGTTCGCGAGCAGTGTAAAATGTGTTGGCCTCCCCGGGCAGGTCGGAGTAAACAAGGATTCCCCGCCAGGAAGCCAAACCTTTTGATGTTTTGTACTCAAGTCATGCTAGAAATGAATATTCACGTCGCCATCACCTTGCATCGATGCCTGCATGCAGCTATACAGCGGTTTGAACACCTTCTCCATTTTCCATTGGTTAGGCCACACTGTCTTTTTCCTGAACTTTTCATTTTCCCAATTTGATATTTATTTCAAATAAAATTATTTGTAGGACCACTAATTTTGACCATTCAAATCCAAATTAACTGCCTGCAAGTGACTCGCATCATGTCGGACGCCGAGTCGGCTGCGCCGCAGACGCCGGCCAAGAGCGAGAAGAAGCGCAGCTTCACCGTGGAGGAGAAGCTCAAGGTGGTGGAGGCCTCCAAGTCGCAGTCTCTGAGGGCCGCAGCTCGCCAGTTCAATGTCGATCGCAACTGCGTGCGTGCGTGGCGAGACAAAGAGGCGGAGCTCCTGGTAATGCATCCGACGGCCAAGCGTCTTCCTGGCGCTGGGCGGCGGTCGTCCTCACTCCAAGCAGCAGTAGCAGACAGTAAACGCAGCGTGGAGACTGTAACAGCCAATGGGTGTCAAGCAAAGCAGGGCAAGAGACACAAGACGGGAAAACAAGAGCAAGGCGCGGTAGTGGAGGTGATGCAGCAGCCGGCGTCGCGCTACGTGCTCGTGGGGTTTCAGGGCAAGGACGGCGCGTTCTCTGAAGTGGCAGCCAAGACGGCGTTCGAGGAGCTGCGAGCTGCCAATGCGCTGGCCCTTAAGGATTTCATGACGGTGGGGCTCCCCCACATGAACGATGTGGTCGAGGCGGTGGAGAGAGGAGAGTTGGCGTTTGGCGTGCTTCCGGTGGAGAACTCAATCTCGGGCACTTTTCACGGCAATCTGGACCGACTCGTGGCCTCGCACCTCAAGATTGTGGGCGAGGTGGCTTGTGTGCAGGAGCTGTGTCTGTGCGCGTTGCCGGGGGTGGCTATGGCCGAGATTAAGCAGCTGTCGTCGCACCCGGCGGTGCTGGATCACTGCGAGAGCTTTATCTGCGCCATGGAGCGCAAAACTGGCAGGATCATCGAGCGCAACGCCGCGTGGGATAGTGCTGGCGCTTGTCAGGCCGTCAAACAGAAGGAAAAACGTCACGTCGCTGCGATCGCTAGTGAGCAGGCTGCACATGCACACGGGCTGGTTGTGCTGGAACGGGGTGTTGGAGACGAGCTCAATAGTGAGACGCGCTACATGATTCTTGGACGACTGGATGCGTCACCGCTGCCGCTAGGCGCAGCGCCCAGCTCGACAAGCCTCGGCACGCGACCACCCACAACGACCAAGTCCAGCATCGTCGTGGCTGTACCTAACGAACCGCAGGCGCTTTTCAAAATCGTCTCGGCTTTCGCGCTACGCAACGTTATGATCGTCAAGATCGAGAGTCGCCCAGCCGCTACTGCCGGAAGCCTCTTTACCGCCCAGACGACGCACTGGGACTACATTTTCTACATCGACTACATCACGAGCCAAGACCCGACACAGGAGGCGAGACTGCGTGGGAATTTGGAGGAGTTCGCTCTGTGGGTCAAAGACCTAGGCACGTATTCGAGCAGCGGCGGCAAAGCCAGTGTCGAACCTCCACGCTGGAAAAGTGTAGTCAACGCCATTGCATGTTGAATGTAGCCATTTTGCCTCAAATGTAGCCATCTCCTCCGAAGAGACGTAACTGAAAAAGTATCCAAAAAAGATCGTCATCAGCAACGGATTATCAACAATGCAATCATTGCCCGAAGCTTCGTGCTACTCCGTAGAGCTCGTCAAGGGCGCGTATGGCCTTGGCATCTACTTCGCAGCTGCGGCAGATGCTACCAACGCCATCGTGGACACTCGGGTGCCGTTCTACCGCCTCCCGTCGGGGGCTCTGGCGCCTGGAGAGTCCAACGGGGCCATCGCACCCGGAGACTTGCTGCTCTCAGTGAACGACAGCGACGTGTCGACTCTGCTCTTCCCGCATATCGTGGAGCAGCTTCGCCTGGTGCCCAGGGGTCCCGTGACGCTGGTTTTCCAGCGCCAACCGCAGCAGCAGGTCGAGACGTCGCCGGAGACGCAGGTGGAAGCACCAGAGCAGAACCAGCAGGAGCAGAGAGAGGAAAAGGGGCGACCGAAGGGCTGGACGATGTTCCAGCGACTGAGTGCAAGTGCCGCAGCTGTTGCTTTGGCGGTGCCAGCGACTTCGACGCCGACTGAGGCGACGGAGCTGGAAGGGAAGTTGCGTGAGATGGAGGAGACGCTCGCAAGAGAGCAAAAGTGCCGCTTCCTGGCGGAGAGGAAGAACGTATTGTATCGGAACGAGCTGTTGCAGGTCAGTCAGGAGAACGCAGCGCTTCGAGACCAGTTGCGGCAGCTGAAGCTCACCCAGAAGCGCCGCGACAACTTCGTCACGGAATCGCTGCATCTCGCGATCTGAGTTGCGTGTTCTAGCGGATCTTGAACCAGTTTCTATATACGACCGGATCTGTAAGTCATTGGCTTCAACTATCCCACGAAATATCCGAAGAGGATCACTAACTCAATATTTGTCCGTTGTGTTTTCGTTAAATGCTCTTGACCAGCAGATTTGGAGCGCCTCGGATATTCGCTGTTTCCTGTCCTGTCCTGTTTGGACATCCAAGGGCCACCCAGCAAAGCTGTTCGACAAATATGGTGCCTGCTATTTCCGTCAGCTTAAATGGCGTACAATTTATTCATAATTCACCTGTTTGAATCCGTGGAGCTAAATTTGTTGTGCGGAAATGGCCGCGTTGATAGAGGTAAGTGATCTCCATGAACATATTGGCGACGATGAGCGCTTTCAGCAGACGGATGGAGCGACCGTGCATGCGAGTGAAGATGACGAAGGGCTGGGACGATCCTACGTGTGCTCGATGTCTTCTGCTGTCGATCTGGAATGTCCAGCTGACGGGAATTGTGCCGATCTCACGCTTAACGTGCAGCGCTACCTCTCTTGCATTGTGGAAGAGCTGCATCTTATCAGCGCTTGGAGCTCAGGCATTAACCAACATCAACGGACAGCCGCCAGTCCAATATCAACCGAGGGCAACAAACAAAGTGATGATAGCTCCCTCACGGCCATGGCCCGACTCGCTGTTGTTACTGACATTGCGTTGATGCGGCGAGATGTAGTGAAAGCTCACCACGAGCTCTTTCAACGATGTTCTACGCAACTGGCATGCGCTCAACGTGAGACAAACTCAGCCATAAGCAAGCAGAACACGCTTTACAATGAGCTGAAGCAGTGGATGAATAACAAGCAACTAGCTTGGGAGCAGCAGGCACAATCGATTCAGGCGCTGGAAAAGACTCGTGCAGAGAGTGATGCCCAGATCTGCGCCATGCCCTCAATCCTGCGTCATGTGCAACAACAAATTTCAACACACGCTGCACGGATTTCAGCTCTCGAGAAATCTCTAGCTACGGTCAGCACGGCGCAGTTTGCACACGAACAGGAATTACAGAGACTCCAAGGGCGGATGGAGAGTTTAGAAACCGCGCACCATCTGCAGCTGGAAGCTACGCGTCATGTTGCCGAGGAATCGTTGACTAGGCTGAGGTCTGCGCACTCCCAACTTTCCGCAAAGATGCAAGTGCTGCGCTTGGAGATACAGGAGCTGAGCGACAGTACGCAGCAGCGAATGCAGCAATTGCTTAAGGCCGTGAGCTCGGTTGTGGCTAGTGCGTCTGGAAAGCAGCTTGTCCTGCCTGCTGCAGCTGTAGCACCACGAAGGCCCTCTGTGTCACCACGAACTCCGCGATCGGGAGATAACACTGCGCCAAGCCACCGCTCGCACACTCCCGGAACTGATGCGAGTTCGGCCTCACTAAATGATTTTCTGGGAAGTTGTGACAGTGCGCAGACTATCATGACGACGGGAGCTGATGCAGTGGCGACAACCGATTGCTTCATTTACACTAAAGCGGCGCTGCCTAATCGAAATTCAATCGGTGAGACTAGCACAACAACGAAGAAGCCCGTTGCGTCATCGGTATGTAGCAGTCGAGGGGTGACAAGCTCTCCTGGGATCAAATTAGCAAAAGAGGCCAAGACCCACGACAACATGACCAATTTGCTAACGATCCAGCAGTCCGTCATGAGTGTGGCGCTAGGCTACGAAGATACTACTCGGCCATCGACAGCTACGGAACCTCCGAAGGACAACACCAACTCCACAGACCAATCGGCTTCGCTCATACCAACAAAAGTACACGGCAGCCTTCCAGACGTCAACCTATTCGGAATTCAGGGACCGCTTACGCCGCCGAAATTTCAAGCTTCCCGTCTCTACACGAAGCTGACCAGGTGACCACTTAAACTTATTGGCAGCATCATGTGTGACTCGCGGTGGCGTGGTTCAGTGTGGGGCGTATGTGAAGTGATGGGGAATCGCAGGATCGTCTTCGGTCCGAGGGCATTGTACTTTAGCTCCTTGATGGTCGTCGAGACGGTGTTGGTCTTGCAGTACTTTCTCGCCTTTTGAGAGAGTTCTTTACGCAGACGCCAATTTCTCAAGAAAGGCTGAAGCGGAACAAGCAACATGAGCACCCCGGACACCATCGGCCCGATCAACTGCGTCACTACGCCGTTCTACAACCAAGAACTAGCAGCGTCAAGGGCAGCCGAGCGACAGACAACTGCATCGACGGTGGGGCTCAGCTACAGCGGCTCCGTCGTCGCCTGGGCTTCTGAAGGTGGCGACAATGACAACGACAATGAACTATTTCCCACGTTTGAAACGTGCTCGCGCGCCATCATTGCAGCAGCCGAGCGAATGGTGGCTCTAGTGCGCGAGCCTCGAAGTCTGGCCGTGGCTATCGCGTACGACGAGTGTCTAGACATTGTCACAGCGGCGGTGAATCACATGGAGGAGATCGGATCGCAAGGAGTAGTACACGAATACCTGCTTGAAGTCTATCGAGCCATGCGCAGTATCCGCGAGTTGCTGCGACCGAGTCCACCCGTGCGTCGAACTCTAAAGTTCTGAACCAGTTAACACCTCCAACGTCAACGTCCAATAAGATAACACGTTTTCACTCCGTATTTCACCGTTACATGCAAGTGCTGTAGGCTGACGCCCCCATGTATTTCTATGTGGATCCTCTGTCCGTCCAATGACCGGAAGTACTGTCCGTCGTACGTTGTGCAAGGGGGACTTTGAGTGAGATATCCGTTCAAACCTCTAGCGTCTAGCGCTGTTTTTTTTCTTTTCCTTTCGCCGGCGAGAATGACAGATCGACAGCCGCGTATGCTTCACTCTGAGGCACGAGTCACTGCTAGGAGTTGCCGTGCTCAACACGAAGCAAGTTGAAGTTCATGTCATTAATCACTTTAGTGACGGCAACTGTTTGTGTTCATTTGTTAGCGCCATTTCAGCACACCTTCAAGATGTGCAGCAGTGCGCGCTGCCTTGAAGAATGAGCTTCCTGGCAGCAAGCAACGAGGCTTCCATTATTAGAAAAAGGTGAATACTGCCACCTCCGTCACTATCTTCGCTCTGTCTTACGCCGACAAACGAGTCAAGCACAACGTGAGCACACCCGACTGGATGTCATGGAAGACGAAGGTGCTCACCATCCTCTCGCTGCATTCAAAATTGAAGTTTTCTTTTCGTTTAGAATCGAACCTGATGCGATGCTTGCTCAAACACCGTGACCTCCGTCGATGTGTACTTGTACTGGCGTTTGGCTCGCTCGGGTCAATTCCTGCCGTCTGTAGTCTACTATAATAGTACAGACTTGAGCATGCTTCTACCCGATGCACAGCATTTCTGCTTGGGGCAATCGAAAGGAACGCAGACTCTGTCGAGACTATGCAAGTAGACGTGCGCTCGCATGGGTGACGGAGAGCACTGAAGACACTCGTGTGGCCGAGGCCAGTCATGGCCAGCGTTCCTTGCTAGCATGATGGGAAATCCGTTGCGCAGCTACCAGATCAATATCGCTGCAAAACTGCAGCCTTCCGTGTCATCGCCCTAGCTCATGTCCTTGCACCGGAATGGTTTCTGTACTTCTTGGTGCATGTCCGCTGATAATGATCGTCACCCCGACTTAGCAGTGTGGCGCTTTGTGGACAAGAGCTTGCTCGCCTCCTTTATTGGCCCCCGGTTCGTGACCTAGCTGAAAAGCAGTCATCTCGTTGGTCGCGTTGCGAGAGACACAAGCGTCCTTCATGGACGTTTTTGAGCGGTGCTACTGTCTACCTTCCGACGCCGAGTTTGTCAGGCAGACCTTAGATCTCTCAATGCCATCGATGTCGATGTCGATGTCAATCCGCTGCCGAGTTATGTTCACCTCATCGCACTTTCAATTCGACCATCTTCCACTCAAGCCTCAATCTCCCAAATCTCCTCATTCAACCCATTGCTCACGAAAACATGGCCAAAGCACCTTTCTTCACACTGGAGGATCTCAAGATGGCGTTCAGCCTGTTTTGTTGCATGTGCGGCATCGGAACGCTAGGCATGCCCGGTAACTTCGCACGTACTGGTCCAGTGCTGGGGTTCTTCGCCACCGCCTTCATGGCATTCGCCAATATCTACGCTTCAGTTTCCATGTCCAAAGTGCTCCTAGTGGCCCCGACTTCTGTGAAGACTTTCAGCGACCTCGGTGAATGGAGCATGGGCAAGACCGGCCGCTGGCTGGCTGTGCTTTCACAGGATGGGTTCGTGCCTTCTCATTCCGTGCGTCTTCCTCGTTCTCGGCGGTGGACTTCTTGATGGACTCTTCCTGGCGCCTTCAGCCCCACTGTTTGGATCGTGTTGATGACGGTGACAGTGCTGCCCTTGTGCCTGGTACCGACGCTGAAGGAAGGAGCAGGCGCAGCTTTCGCGGGCTGCATGAGCACGCTAGTTGCTGACGGCCTTGCGATCGCAATAATCGTGCATGGAATGGAGGGCCACCCGAGCATCCCAACACCCGAGCTCGGCTTGGGCCAAGTCATTGGCGCGTTCGGCAGTCTTTCGCTCGGTTACGGCGCAGGCATCGTTCTCCCAGGTGTGCAACGCCAGCACAGTGAGCCAAGTCGCATGCCGCGCGTTGTCGGCGCCACCATGCTGTTCATCATGTGCATGCTGCTGGTTCTTGGTCTTGTGCCGTACTTGTCCATGGGATGTCAAGGTGGGGGTAACATCCTCTACACAATCTACTCGGACTCGACCACTGGCCTCACTTCGGTGGGCTTCGCTCCTAGGTGGGGCTCCGTCGTGATCGCCTACCTTGCCATGCAAATGCACATCACCATCGCGTTCGCCGTGCTGCTAAACCCTGCCTTCTACATTGCTGAGCGCTTGGTGTTGGGCATGCACCAGAAGATTCCAGAGGACATTGAGAACGGTCTAATCTACCAGGAAGCTGGGACGCCCGTGGAAGATCTCGCGAAGCAAGGCGACACTGCTCGCACCAGCATCCTGTCGGATCATCGACCGAAAACGTCATTCGTGCCGACAGCTCCCGCCGAGCGCTAGCCGAATTATGCCCACGAAGCAGAGGTCGCGGAATACCGCGGTGCCAACACCATCAAGTACATCGTGCTGCGCGTTAGCATCGTCCTCATCCTAGTCGTGCTTTCCATCATTTTCCAGGACCACTTCTCCGATTTCGCGGACTTCGTTGGCGTGTCGGCGATCACGGCCAACTGTATCCTCTTGCCGACGATTTTCTACCTCATCAAGACCTGGAAACAAGTCCCGTTGTACGAGAGGATTCCGGCCGTCACTGTACTGGTCGTGTGCTTCATCCTCGGCTGCTACTCGACGTATACTGCTGACAAGAACCTGTTCGCGCCGTCGAACTCGGACGCTACGTTCCCGTACTGCGAGCCCGAGTACCAGAACACGTTTTACTACAGCTAAACGGCGTGAGTCTGCACTAGACGTACTTAGATCTTGCAACCAAGTCGAATGAAACGTTCGTTGATACCATTGAAAATACCTGCGCGTTTACCTTGCATAGAACGCTGTCTCGCGCATTTTCTCCCCGAAGTGACGAAGTCTTCGATTTGTAAGACGCCAAACAAACGTCAGACGGATACATGACACCACCACGAATTTCACGTTGATATGGCTCCAACACGGGATCGTGTCGTCGTCCTTCTTTGATGGTTCACACCTCGTCTTTGTCGTCCACAAGGACTTGACTTCAACGTGCCAGGAGCCTCCAGCTCGGTCGTCATCGGCAGCACGAAATCGTTGTCTTGCACCTCGCACTCATCTTTCAATTGACATACCACTCCTCTCTAGAGTTGTAAAATGCAATACATGTACATGTAGCCCGTGACGGCGTCCATATCCACCAACGTTTACCAGCCGGCAGTAGGCGAACATGTAGGCGAAGATCCTTGCTACTGGTAACAGTATTCCAAGTTTGCTGCATCTGTATCGGATAATGCGAAACCCTTTGCATCGCTGCTTCAGCCTGAAGCAATACGTTCCAGCAAGTCTTGCTGGCAGCAAGCAATTTCGCGTTGGAAAGACCCGTTCGTCCGTGACAGGGGAAGCATCGAGGAGATCCGCTTTTCCTGTCGTCAGCAACATCAAGGCACCGCGTTGCCCTGAACTATAACACCGAGACACAAGACTTTGACACCGGCGTCCGGAACTCTAGCACCAGCGTTACGGCGTTGCGCCGGCTTGCATTCCTTGTCGTCTGTCTCATGACCCGCGGTGGCATGACTGGACGAGGGCATCCAAACATGTTTGTTCACCACCAAGACGTGTACGACACCGGCACGGTACAGCACGACCACCACACATTGCCACGCGCCATTCACTTCGCATTTTACTCCCAAGTCGAGTCGCAGCGTCACTCCATCAGCTTCACCATGGCGAAGGCATCGTTCTTCACGCTTGAGGACATCAAGATCTCCTTCAACCTCTTCTGCTGCGTCTGTGGCATCGGTACGCTCGGGCTGCCGGGTAACTTGCCCGCGCCGGTCCGTTGTTTGCGAGCATTGCTATGGCCTTCATGGTGTTTGCCAACGTTTACGCGTCCATCGCGATGTCCAAGGTCATGCTGCTCGCGCCTACTACGGTCGTGACGTTCGGCGACCTCGGCGACCTCGGTGACTGGGCAATGGGCAAGACCGGTCGCTGGGATCACAGATCATTTCCTGCGTCCTCATTCCTTGCGTCTTCCTGGTGCTTGGCGGCGGTCTCTTGGACGGACTCTTCCCTGGCGCGTTCAGTCCGACAATGTGGATTGTCCTGATGGCTTCGATGGTGTTGCCGCTGTGCTGTTCCGACACTGAAGGAAGGTCCCGGTGTTGCGTTTGCCAGGTGTGTGGGGACGCTTGTTGCTGATGTGGTTGGCGTGGCAGTTGTGATGCACGGCATGCGGGGCCACCCGAGCGTTCCGCAGACGGACGTCAGCTTCTCGCAGGTAGCGAGTACGTTCGGTAACCTCGCGCTCAGCTACGGTGCCGGTATTATTATTCCCGACCTCCAGCGTCAGCACAGCGAGCCGCACCGCATGCCTCGTGTTATCACCTTTACGATGGTGATCATCTCCATCTTGTTCGTCGTGCTGTCCGTTGTCCCCTTCACGTCCGCGGGTTGCCAGATCTCGGGCAACATTCTGTACACGATCTACCCCGACTCGAGCACCGGCCTCACGTCTCTGGGTTTCAAGCCGAACTGGGGCGCTGTCGTACTCGCGTACCTGGCCATGCAGCTTCACATTACGACTGCGTTCTCGGTGTTGCTGAACCCGGCCTTCTACATGGTGGAGTATGTGGTGTTGGGCATGCACAAGAAGGTCAAGTCGGACGATGTCGAGAACGAACTGCAGTACGTCGAGTCTGCGAGCCCGGCTGACGATATCGTGAAGCAATCGATGGCACGCCGGTGGCTGCCGATCACAAGTGCCACTGCAACTGCCATGACGAGACCGACGCCGAGGCCGCTGAGTACCGCGGGGCGAACGCGATCAAGTACGTCGTGCTTCGTATCTGCATTACCGTGATCCTAGTGGTGCTGTCCATCTTGTTCAAGGATCACTTCTCGGACTTCGCCGATTTTGTTGGATCTTCGTCCTTGACGATTAGCTGCATCCTGCTTCCAGTGGCTTTCTACCTGGTCAAGGCCTGGGACAACATACCGAAGGTGGAGAAAATTGCGGCCGTTGTCGTACTTGTGGTGTGCTTTGTACGCGGATGCTACTCGACGTACACTGCCGGCAAGAACCTTTTCGCTCCGTCAGATTCGGACGCTATATTCCCGTACTGCGAGCCTGAGTACCAGAACACCGTGTTCTACAACTACACGGCAGAGCACGAGTCTTGAACGCGCCATTTTTAGTTGCCGCACACACACACTGGTACAACAAGATAGATAGATGGCTCTGGCTCACGGGTTAGCTCCGTACGTAGTAGCGTCGCGCCTCGCTGGCTATAAAAGTCAAACTCAAAATTCCGCATAGAGAGATCCTCTCGATGTCTACCCGTCCATTCACGGATAGGTGTCTCAGTGTGGGGGGAACGATGATGCCACGATGGAGCTACAGTAAAACATCCTGACCAAGTCGTTCCGCTAATGCAGGGACCCTGCAGCAGGGTCATGGGCTACTACCGCGGGCTCGTGCCCTGGAGGCGCGTGAACCGTAGGCGAGGCTGCAGCTGTGCGCAGTATTGGGAGTAGATAGCCATCTTAACCGCAATAAATCGAAATCGAAAGGGCACCTTTTGGCCTGCAACGGAGGAATCGTCACTTCAGAACTGCAGTTTGATATCATGAAAATCGTCATGTTGAAGTGAGATCATTGACTTGAGAGAGTGACGAGTGACCTACATACGGTATGGTAATGTGTGTAGTTTTATGAGTCATTTAGCTTGCCTGGGGTACCGAATGCTGAAGGTGGTGACGAGACCGACGTGCCGAGGTCAGACTTACTCGGTGAGGAGGATCGAAGCAAGATGCTAGATTAAGACGGGAAGGCGCGCAACGCAAGGTTAACTTCTGGGCAAATGTATCGGTTTCCATGTGTCGGAATGGGGCAAATCTTCCGCATCACTTGACATGGGTTTCTGACGATGTCGATGAGGAATGCATCACTGTCGAGACCAAGATGGCCCGCGGCTTGCCGACGAGTTCTCCTTCATCTACGTTATTGACCGTGCCTTCATAATACGCCAGCGATGCAGGAACACCGTTGACCGAACGAGTGACTAATGACATCGTGAGCGTCGTTGCGCAAGCTCATGGACATGCTAACGCTCCGCTGTCGGTGTCCAAGGACAATTATCGGACCCAATGTTGGTTGCCTTCATGTCTCCAACTCGAATCGTGTCAACTTTCAAACTCTCCTCGAACCCTCGCTTGATTCAATAGCAATGGGCGGGAATCCATTCCTCACCTTCGAGGACGCCAACTTCGCCCGAGCTGGCCCCTCTATTGCAGTCGGTGCGATGGTACGATAGTCATGGCTTTCGACAACATCTACGCATCTTGATGACCTTGACGGTGCTGCCTGTGTGTTTGGTTCCAACTCTAAAGGAAGGATCCGGTGCTGCTTTCATCGCTGCATTGGGACGATCATCGCTGCTGTTCTGGGCGTGGCTATCGTGATGCACGGAATGTGTGGCCATGCGAGTATGCCAAAACCGGACCTGAGCTTCTCTTAGGTAGCGGGTGCATTCGGAAACTTATCACTATGTGTGCTGGCATTGTGGTCCCGGACTTACAACGCCAGCACAGTCACCCCACTCGCGTGCCTTGCGACATCACAGTAGCTATGTTGTTCATCACCTGCCTCCTCGCGACCCTGGCAGTACTCTGCGATGGGATGCCAAATCTCGGGCAACTTGCTTTCACACCCGGACTCGAAGAGAGGTTTACACGTAGTTAAGCCTTAACTGCGCTTGAGTTCGCGCCCGACTGGGGCACAGTAGTGCTGGCATATCTGTTCATGCAGATGCACATTACGGTTGCATGGCATTTTCGGTGCTGTCGAACCCCGCCTTCTACACTGTAGAGCGTCCGGTGCATGGTATGCACAAGACGAAACCCGAGGAGGTTGAAAATGGTCTGCTCTACCAAGAAACTGACATATCCGGCCAGATAGCGGAAAATTCGGATGCTGTACAACACGAATTCGGTTCGCCGTATTAGCTCGAAGATGTCGTACATGGATATCCATACGTGCGCACTGGAAGGATCGTAATCCGCAAGTCTAACCAAGCGAGAGGTGAGGTGGTCAGAAACATCCTACTGGCGCTGCTCGCGCACTATCCGGAGCTCCTATGTGGCACCGCGAAGGCGGATGAATTGCGCATCAAGGCGGCTCCATTGGACCATCCACTGGCCGTACGCTCCCTTCCGCCTCCTATCCCCTCAGCACCGGAGATAACTCTTCAAGTGACGACTTCGAGCACGGAGGAGGCTGTGAGCATACCTACGTGCTCGACTGGAGACGCTATTCGTCGGCTCAATGATTTTGCAAACGGAGACGTACATGTCACGGCGCTACACCCCCACCCCAGCATGAACCGCATGATCTGCGTCTGGGCTGGTAAACGACGCTGGAGACAATCCCGCCACGCGTTTAAGCGGGCAGCTCAAGCAGGCTCGCACCGACACGGTGTCCACACGGTGACAGGTCGACACAGAGCGTGGCGTCAGTTACACCCGACCATTGCTGGCTCCCTGGACAAAGTCGACTGGAACGAGATCAGGGAGCCACAGCATGGGGTGAACAGGTCTTTTATCGACTTAAACTACGGGCTTTCTCCACGTGGGACTCTACTACCGGGGAACCCGGCTGCCCGGTCATGGAGTGCGGCAACGCCATGTTGACGTATTTCACATTTTTGGGACTGCCCGGGGGCCAGGACATGTTCTATACCCAATGGCTGCTCCTCGGAATCCACGACTCTCTTCCCAAAATTAAGGCCACCTTTCAGCTCGAACTGGAGCTGGTTCCCACTGGTGTCTGGCAGCTATTGGATGACCTACATCAACATGACACCGATGAAACACGCAATGACATTCGACGTCACGTGTATCATATCCTAAATCAATGCTGGAGAATTGGAGTGGTGGAAACCCTTCAGGCGATTTGGAGACGACGCTGTCTCTACCGAGACGCACAAGAAGACACGACGGCGGAACGAGCCGCAGCGCTTCTTCATAGTCGGCTCCGGAATGCATATTACGCGATAAGAACACACTCTTCCGGAGAGGACGCTACTCCTGCTCGACGTGCCGCGGCAAAGGTCTGCCACAACGCTCTGACTCAGGTCACTCCAGCAATACAAGGTGTCACGCCCCAAACCAGCAAATCTCTCAAACATATCCTCTTCGTCGACGGAGGCTCACGTGGAAACCCGGGCCCTGGAGGGTCCGGCACTGTGATTGCGCGGATTGGAGGCGGCAGTGTGCATATGGAGGTCATTTGGATGGCTAGTGTGTCCCAGGTGTCACGCACCACTAACAATTTGGCCGAGTATCATGGACTGCTAGTGGGGCTCAGATACGCAGCGAGGCAAAATCTTCGCGGAATACACGTCACTGGAGATAGAAACCTCATTATAACCCAGCTCCGTGACCGAAGAACCCCTCGGGCTCGACATTTACAAGGCGTCAACGCTCAATGCAGACTGCTGGCCGACAGGCTAATGGTGACAACGTGGACTCGTCATCTTCGCCAATTCAACCGGACGGCGGACGCCCTCGCCAATATTACGATGGATAGCAAAACGAGCAAGCAAGTACTGCAATCAGATATACTCGCTTTGCCGCACAACTGGGCTTCTGTGGTAACTCTCCTCCAAGGGGACGTCGATCAATGGATAGACAACAATCCGGATCAGGAGGCAGACGGCCGGGCCTCCAGACCCAGGGGCGCACTGTACTAGCAACGCATTTGCTGGCGTCTCACGGCAGCCAGCCAAACATCCGAAGATTCATAAGCTCCGGATGAATGGGCATTTACTAGGTCGTTAGAAACAAACTAAATGACTGTAATGAACCTCACCTTAGAAAGAAAAAAAGAAATGGATATCCATACGTGGATTCGTATCGGTAGCTGACGCAGAGAACGAGCACAAGGGTGATGCTGAGGTCGAGGCAGTCGAATATCGCTACTGCAATGCCGTCAAGTCATCGCACTCCGGTTTGTCATCATTGTTATCCTGTCGATCATTTTCAAAGATCACTTCTCGGACTTCGCCGACTTCGTGGGAGCGTCGGCCATTACGGCTAACTGCATCCTCCTGCCGATCGGCTTTTACCTCGCAAAGGCATGGTATACTAGCGCATTCCAGTCTACGAGAAGGTTCCGGCTGTTACTATGGTGGTGGCGTGCTTCACGCTTGGGTGCAACTTCGGGCAAGAACCTGATCGCTCCGTCGAACTTGGGGGTGGAGTTCTCCTTCTGCCACACCGAGTACCAGAACTGTGTGTACTTCAATTACACGGCCGAGCATGAATCGTAATCCAGTACAGGTATCAAGGTGCACCAGCGTTTCATTTCTAAGTGTAATCTCTTCGACACACTGCGAGCAAGCGGCTTTGGGTAGGAACCTCCGACCGGTACCTATATCCACCCACGAAATCATTCATCTTGGTCAAGTTCAGAGATACGGAGAACGATGCATGATAGATAACTTTGCATTGCGGCTGCATTTGGATTCGGGGGTCGTTGTCAGATGGCTGATTATTGTAGTCGAGGCTTTCACTTTTCAGCTTAAAGTAGTGAAATTAATTAGCCAAGGTCATTGCATGCGGAAGCTGCGGGCTGCATCGCTTTGTACTGTGCGTTACTCGTTATTGTTTTACATATCAAGCAAGCAAACTCAGCCAAAAGTACAAGTATCGAGCATTCTACACGTAAAATTAGTAGACTCGCGGCGTCCTACACTCAGATGCTTCGCTGGAAGTTGAAACGCCGGAGCGATGTTTACGATGTGTTGCAAGGGTTCTCTTCTCGTCATTTTCCAACGCGAAAGTTTTGGGCCTGTTTTCAACTTAAGAGGTGAAACATCGAACACCACCAAAACTCGGGCGTAGGCTCCGTCTGAGCTTTAATGTACCGATAGTCTGCACGCGCCGACACGCACTTTAGTCACGCTGTGTAGCTCGCTTGCCAGCAGTGTGGTAGACTATCACTGATAGTTCATAATATCCGTACATGTATGAGCAGGATTCCGTCACCAGCTCATGATTCAAGGATATGTTCCAAGAGCCTGTTCTTGTAGAGCATCACCGCCGTGCCCGCCTCATTGAGCCGGAGCAATGGGAAGATGTTGAAGCCACGAGGCCCTGGCTCAAACATCCTGCTGACCATGCTGAGTACATGTACATGTAGACCCCTTGGTTTCGTACAGATCGAACTTCGTGTTTCACCCCTCAACGTCGAAGTTACAGCCTCCGCGACCGTGTTGGTTTTGTTCATTTTCAATTTTGCCGTCTCCGCCACAGTCCCCAAGTCCCCACCCACCTTACCCGACTCGGATCCTAAACTTCGTTAACCATGGCGAAAGGTCCCTTCCTCACGTTTGAAGACTTCAAGACGTGCTTCAACCTCTTTTGCTGCATCTACGGCATTGGTACACTTGGTATGCCCGGCAACTTCGCTCGAGCCGGTCCTACCCTCGCGTGCTTCGCTCTGGCCTTTATGGCGTTTGCCAACACCTACTCGTCCATCACGATGTCCAAGGTCATGCTACTCGCTCCCAGGTCGGTCAACACATTCGGTGACCTCGGTGAATGGAGTATGGGCACCACCGGCCGCTATTTGTGCGTCATCTCTCAGATGGGCTCCTGCTTGCTGCTCCCGTGCGTCTTCTTAATCCTCGGCGGCCAGTTGCTCGATGGACTCTTCCCTGATGCGTGGAGCACTAACACCTGGACCGTTTTCATGGCTCTTATGGTGCTCCCGGTCTGTCTAGTTCCTACTCTGAAGGAAGGTTCCGGTGCTGCCTTCGCCGGATGCTTCGGGACGATCCTTGCCGATATTATCGGAGTCTCAGTCGTGATGTACGGCATGCGAGGGCACCCAAGCGTTCCGTTCCCGGAGCTCAAGTTCCAGCAGGTGGCCAACATGTTCGGCAACTTGTCGCTCGCCTACGGCGCTGGCATTATTATCCCGGACCTACAACGCCAGCACAGCGACCCGAGTCGCATGCCTCGCATTGTGGGTGTCACCGTCATCTTCGTGTCGTGCCTCTTCTTGATCCTTTCCAGCACTGCCTACTCGGCAGTGGGCTGTCAGATCTCGGGCAACCTGCTTTTCACTATCTACCCAGACAGCGACACCGGCATGACGTCGCTGGGTTTCAAGCCGAGGTGGGGTGTCGTGGTTATGGCGTACCTGCTCATGCAGCTCCACATTACCATCGCATTCTCTGTCATCCTCAACCCGGCCTTCTACATCTCCGAGCGTTTGTTCTTGGGCATGCACAAGAAAAAGGACATGGAAATCGAGAACGGGTTCGGCTTTGAAGAATTGGCCACACCCGCTGACGTTGCCCATGCCAGTGTCAACCACTCCGTTCGTCGGAGCTCCAAGATGTCGTTTGTATCGGTGGCCGACTCGGAGCGTGTGCACAAGGATGACGAAGAGGCAGAGGCTGCGGAGTACACCGGTGCCAATATGCTCAAGTACATAGCGCTTCGAATCATCATCGTCGTCATCCTGGTGATTCTTGCCATTGTCTTCAAGGATCATTTCTCTGACTTCGCCGACTTCATTGGCGCCTCGTGTCTCACGATGAACTGCATCCTTCTGCCTATCATCTTCTATTTCATGAAGGCATGGACGCGCGTCCCGGCATACGAGAAGGTCGCTGGTAGTGCTGTGGTGGTAGTCTGCTTCGTCCTCGGTTGCTACGTGTCGTACACGACCGGCAAGGAGCTCTTTTTCCCCTCGGATAACGACGCCGAGTTCCCGTACTGCGACTCCGAGTTCGAGAACAAGGTCTACTACAACTACACGGCTGCGCACGAGACCTAGGTTGACGGAGAAACGAGCTCCTGGTCCTAAGCCCATCGGGTGTTTATTTCGTAATGTATTTCAACCGGAAAAGTCTCACGCTCATACAAAAATCGGTTTTTGTTCCTCTAATTCTGAGGTCCGTACAGTGCATGCATTAATATCTCGATACATGTATTAATACCGGTAACTCTAAATGGTCATTTCGTTTGACGCAGTTGGAGAGAAGTTTCTCGAGAAACTCGTGAGTTTTTAAAGATCCTTAGGTGACAGAGAAGACGATCGCTATACCGTAGTGCATCACGTAAACCGCGATACTGTTCGTCGGTGCGGTTGTCTACACTGTTTTCTCGTTGGGCTGGTCGCAAACAGCTCGCTGATCCTGACCCTGACATCTCCGTTCGTATTCCTCGTTGCTCGATGCATTAATCGATTCCACTATTAGATGGATAAGCTTAGGCAAGTACCATAATGTTGGATGAAACTCAAACAAAAGCTTACTACTACTAGTACTACGTATTAATAGTACTTCATTTCATTTCAAACACGCAACTCAACGTATTCAAGAAAAACGACTGTCAACACAAAAAGTCTAAAACCGTTTAACGTTCATTCAAGTCAGCAAACTTACCTACATGTCTAACATAGACTGGCCTAAGCCTCGTGCTCAGCGGTGTAGTTGTAATAGATGGTGTTTTCGTACTCGACATCGCAGAACGGGAACTCGGCGTCGTTCTCCGTGGGGAAGAAGAGCGCCTTGCCGGTGGTGTACGTGACGTAGCATCCGAGGATGAAGCACACCACAACGACCACACTAGCAGCTACCTTCTCGTACACTGGAACGCGCTCCCACGACTTGATGAGGTAGAAGACAATCGGCAACAGGATGCAATTCATCGTGATGCAGGACGCGCCAACGAAGTCAGCGAACTCGGAGAAGTGGTCCTTGAACACAATAGCCAGAACCACCAGGATGACGACAATGACAATGCGGAGAGCGACGTACTTGAGTACGTTGGCACCGGTGTACTCCTCAGCCTCTTCCTCCTCGTTGTCCTTGTGCACACGCTCCGAGTCGGCCACCGACACGTACGACATCTTGGAGCGGCGGTTCGACTGGAGCACCGAGTTGTTGGTGTTCGAGAAGCCGGCATCCGACTGTTTCTCCAGGCCGTCGGCAGGCGTCGCGTTCTCCTCGAAGGCAAAGCCGTTATCAATGTCATCGGCCGTCCTCTTGTGCATGCCCAGAAACAAACGTTCGGAGATGTAGAAGGCCGGGTTCAGGATGACAGCGAAGGCGATCGTGATGTGCAGCTGCATGAACAGGTAGGCGAGCACCACAATGCCCCAGTCCGGCGCGAAGCCGAGCGACGTCATGCCAGTCTCGCTGTCCGGGTAGATCGTGAAGAGCAGGTTACCCGAGATCTGGCAGCCCACAGCCGAGTACGACGTACTAGCGAGCACCAAGAACAGGACCGACACAAAGGCGACGGTCACACCGACCACTCGAGGCATGCGGGTGGGGTCGCTGTGCTGGCGCTGCAGGTCTGGGATGACGATACCGGCGCCGTAGGCGAGCGACAGGTTGCCGAACACACCGGCGACCTGCGAGAACTTGAGGTCTGGGAACGGTACGCTCGGGTGGCCGCGCATGCCGTGGATCACGACTGCAACGCCGATGATGTCCGCAATAATGGTGCCCATGCAGCCAGCGAAAGCAGCACCCGAGCCTTCCTTGAGTGTCGGCACGAGACACACTGGCATCACCATGAGAGCCATGAGGATGGTCCAGGTGGTCTGGCTGAAGGCCGCCGGGAAGAGTCCATCGAGCAACTGGCCGCCGAGCACCAGGAACACGCACGGGATCAGCAGACACGAGCCCATCTGTGAGACAATGCACAGCCAGCGGCCGGTCGCGCCCATGCTCCATTCACCAAGGTCGCCGAACGTCTTGACCGACTTGGGGGCCAGCAGGATAACCTTGGACATCGTGATGGACGAGTAGATGTTAGCGAAGGCCATGAAGGCCATGGCGATGATGGCGATCGTCGGACCGGCGCGAGCGAAGTTGCCGGGCATACCAAGTGTACCAATGCCGTAGATGCAGCAGAAGAGGTTGAAGGCTGATTTGCAGTCCTCGCCAGTGAGGAACGGTCCTTTCGACATGGTGAGCGAAGTCCGGATCCGGGGCAGGCAACGAGGTCTTATGGGGTGGAATGGAGTGGAGGGACCTGCGGCGCAGTCGGCAGATTTGGAAATGAGCGAGACCAACTCGGCCGCAGGACGGAACGCGCTGCAACTTCGACGTTGAGGACTCCCGGGACAGTGCACAAAGAAATCTCCCACCAGCTTGTCAAACCAGCTGGACCACCCCATGGCAAGCCTGCTGGGGTGCATAGAATCAAAGTCTCTGCAGTTAGGTGTGAGCCAGGTACATGTGCTCGACTGTTTTGGTACATTTGAGGCGGGTAGTGTTTGCTTTAAGAGAGCGGGCCGACATACGTTAATCAACACGTTCGTTCGTTAATTAATCTCCGCTTGATCCTGCCGATCTGGGCAAGCACATCGGCGGGATACAAAATCGGGATGCTCTGACTGTGTGGATCGGCTCACAAAGTTCAGTGACCGAGGCCCAGTGGCCTTGACTGTACACATAATTGCACACGTACATGGCACCGAAGCTCAACACTTCGCCACCTCAATTGGAATAGAAGTGCTCAGAGCTCTCGTCTAATCAAAACTGCTATGAATTGTTTAGACTAGAGTGGTAAGAACTGTGATGCTCGAAGTCAATGTGTTAGAGGTTCATGTTGCGCGAATGCACGATACACTCTCCATTGCAGCACATCGTTAATATTTGTCAGGATGAAGTGTAATGCACAGCGCAACATCTGTACAATTTTCGGGATTGCCCCGTGTTCGGGTAGAGACACACACAGTGCCTTCGCGGCTACAGAGCGTCTGTAGTACAGACGCTCTGCATGGAGTTCTGGGCTTACAGTCGAAACATCGAAGGCCGACGCTGCTTGTTCCCGGCCCACTTTAACCCTTGTAGTTAAGCGAAGATGGAGCCAACCTTGCTAACCTGCATACCGGTACTGTACAGGAGACCGTGGGCTACATGTTAAGAACGGCTGCTTGTTGCGACTACGTGAGCTCTAGAACCCAGATGTGCAGCCACCACCTTGCAAAGCCATCATGCATCCGTATCAGGAATGCCTCCGTATATATCTGAGAACCAACTTCAAGCTCCTTCCCGCGCACGCCGGAACGGAACGGAACGGAGCGATAAGGAGTCGATGCTTCGCGCTCGAGGACGATTACCATAAGATTGCGCTCTAGCCGCATGGTGAGCCGCTATAATAGTTGACACGGTACGATAGCAGCGACGATATTCACACAATAGACCGATATATGCGGATGAAAAGCTGAGGTAGGTATTGCGCGTTCTACTCGAAGTTTCCGCGTACGGAGGGCTAACCAAATGGATAACGTTACCCACCCTCTCGCCGTAACTTTTTAAAGTTACAACGAGTTTGACACCGCGGAATAGTTGTACGTACACCCTATCCTAAATTCACATGAAACTGCACTGATACCTGCACCTCAGTTCACACAGATCGTTGTTAGCTGGTTCAGGGGACTCGCCGAGATCTCTCGGTGAAAACTCGCGTGGATCGGTCTTGGCGTTGTGAATAGAACTTCATCGCAATAACGAGCTCAATCTCGACGGGGTGAGACTTCCTTGTACAATCGAATCCACACGATGCTCTTATTGGGATACTTGGTACCGGTATTGCTAACACGTTGATGAGGTGCCGATCGATCAAAGAGTTCGCCCTTGGGCCCCGCCGTTTCGACTCGAGACTGTCGAGAGAAGGATAGACATTTTGAAAGCAAGAGAGTGGGGGGTTGCAAGTGTCGAGGACGCTGGGCATCTCTCTCTTAGAGGAAGGAGCCGTATCTCCGTCTGTGCCGTTTAGTGCCCACTTCAATCGCTGTCGCTGGAGATTGTTGCGTAGGTACTGCTCCCAGATATGAGGCGGCATTGGGAATGAGGAGCTATGCCAGGTTTCTTCTGTTGCCGCTCCAAACCGTGATAGAGACTCAGACTGGAAGTACTCAACAGGAAGAGGTCGCATGGTACCTGCGTCTGACCGGAGATCTTGCTCATGGAATAAGTACGAATCGCCAGTCCTCTATTGGCGTGCCTCGATGGGAAGCCCACCAAAGTCCAGAAACACATTTGTCGGTGACGAATTGCAAACAATGCGTTCTGGTGTCTCGGATTCGTGAGCGAACCGCAAAGAACTCCTCCTCTTCGTGAGCCGATGCTGTGAACTTTTTTGAACATCATCCACGACAATGGCAGTGATGAACATAAACAGCAGCGCCACAATGTACTGTACTGGTATCATCGCTGAAGAAGACTCGGTGGACGTTGTAGAGTGGTGGTCGTTGGCTGACTGATTAGCTCAACTGGAGTAGCTTAGTTCTGGAGTTACTGTCGCTGCCATGGGGGCTGCAACTGCGTAATTCTTGTTTCAGCCCACCTCGGTGTTCGTATCTTCGCACTTGGAGATCAAGAAGAAGGTCGCGCAGAGGGATGTGAATACCGAGAATCTGCAGATTGCGACCGCGGTCGTGAAAATAAATTCGTTGGTACTGTGAGGGAGTTTTCCTTCATAGAGTCCAGTGGAGACACAAATGGCCAAAACACCGGCACCAGGTACTGTGTCTGAGCTGTAGCTCTGTACAGAGGGGGCGATGGAAGCCAACGATAGTTGAGGTGCTCGTCGTAACCGAATGAAAAGCGATTGCACGCAATGTAGTGTGATAGCAGCACGACGCCCACAAGAAGCTTGGAGAGCTTGATAAGCTCGAAGTGTCGAACGTACAAGTCGTCCGTCCACGTTGGAAAGAAAGCTTGGAATTCGGTGCGTCTGCGATAGACTCTGGAGACTTGAGGAACCTGTTGGAGGTCGTACACCCCGTAGAAGTCGACAAGAGACAAGTACAGCGAGGTTTTCACGCAGTGGAATGCTGGGCTAGAACGCGATAACGCTCGGGCAAACGACGTAGCAACTCGCTCTACGTCGGCCAAGTTTGGAGACCGGAATGGACCTGTGGGGTGTTGTTGGGTCCACAGTCGTGAGTTGCTGTGAGCTCGACGATGGACATCCTGTCGCGAAATGAACAGTGTCTGGCTGTGTTCAACGCCCTCCGCACCAACTAAATTGATCGGTGCTGCGCCGTAGATAGCCGTGGCCATTTTGATGGTGGAAGACGTTGGTTTCACTTCATACCGTTGGGGTACAAGAATTTTTAATTTGGCTTCGGGCTGTGTCGGTGAACGTGCGAACGCTTTGTTGTGATTGAGATCCACGCATGGGAGCAACATTCTAGCTGGTCGACCAGAGCAACCATGAGCATGATCAGCGGGTACGCCGTGCGCCGGGTAGAAGGTGGAAGCAGTGCATCACATGGTCGACGACGGCCGATGGCAAGTCTTTCGGTGAGTCGAAGGTCGCTGGAACCACCAGTCAAGGACGCGCTTTCTCTCCAGACTCAACCAAAGTCCGTAATAGACGAGGACGTCACAGACGCCTTCGACCCAAGTGCCCCTGCTATCAAGGCGTGGGAGCACACGCTGCTGGTTTGCCTCCTCTACCAAATGTTCATGGTCCCCTACTTTTTGGCGTTCCAACCGACAGTTAACACGGAATTCGTGCTCTCGATCGTCTGTGAGCTCACGTTTTTGGTAGACTTTTACGTGCAGGCCCACACTGGGTTCTATGCGGACGGCAATCTCGTCCGTGACAAGAAGATGACACGACGACGATATCTCCGCTCGTACCGTTTTGTGTTGGACGTGGTAGCAATTCTACCTGTTCCAGCCCTAGCCATGAAGGATGACTACATTGTGCGCTTATCTTTGATCAAGTTTGTGCGTTGCTTGCGGTTGGGCCAATTTGTATCGAGTCTGGATGAACTCTACGCGAAACACTTCGTCCTGCTAAAGCTGCTCAAGGTGCTGATCTCCATGGTCTATATGGCCCACGTACTAGCGTGCATCCGCTACAGCTTCGGCTACAATGAGAGTCACACGAATCACTGGCTACCACCAGTGGAAGAAAGCCACCACCCACTGCACACGCAGTACTTAGGCTCGCTCTTCTGGAGTGTGGGCATCATGACTGGGCTCTTCGAGGGGGAGCTCCCGCATCACATCAGCGAGTTCCTCTTTACAACTTTGGTCGCTTTGTGCGGGTTCTCCATGTTCACGACGCTGGTCGCAACCATTTTCGTGATCTCCAAGTGCGAGAGCGGCCATTCCGAGGCGGTCGAGGCGCGAATCAACCAGCTCGTGCATCTTCTTTCCTTCCACCGCGTCCCGGAAAGCCAGCAAGTTCAAGCCATTGAGTACTTACGGGTCGGTTTCGTCTCCTCTTCTGTACCATGCATCACTCCACCACACTAACCTTTTTGCCATTGTCTTTCTTCTCGATTGCAGCGATATTACACAGACGCAGAGTCGAACGACCGCGAGGCTGCCAAACGGTTGTGTCGGTCCATCGCCAACGACATCCAGGTGGAACTTCTGAGGACAACCTTCGCCCAGATCCCCATCTTCGAGGGCTGCAGTGACCAATTCATCGTGGCCATGACGAGTCTGTTGGAAATGATCGCAGTGCCCGCACAAACCACGCTGTTCTCAGCGGGGGACGACGGGGACGCCATGTACATCGTTCACTCTGGCGTCCTCGCTGTCATCATCAAGTCCGTCACTGTACGGGAGATCCGCAAGGGCGCTTGCTTCGGCGAGCTCTCGGTCTTCTCCTCAATCAAGCGAACTGCAGCAGTCATGTCGACCACGTACTCGATTCTCTACAAATTAACTCGTTTCCATTGCGAACGGGTACTCGACGGGTATCCTAGTTGTGCTGCGTTGATTTCTGCACATGTCGACGCCATGTTGAGTCAAATGCGTGGCGGCAGAAACTACGTCGTTAACAGCGTTGTGTCCCCCGTCAACATCAAGCCTGAAGGACGCAGCAATTCGATATCTGCTGGGCTGGCAGCAGGGACATCGGCAATTACGAGCACCCTAACGAGAGTGCTGACGATGAACGGGGAGCTCAGTGCGCGGTCCTCCGTCAGAAGAAGCCTGCCAGACGCGTTGACGCCAGTGAACAAGCGCAGTATCGTAATTCCGACACAGATTGACTCGATGGACTCGCAGATGACTTCGACTCGGAGTCATCTGAGCAATTCACGAAATCACTCCATGCACAGACTGCCGCCCAGTGCAAAAGTGCTCATGAAGCCGAGACGAGGCATCTGGCGCTTTGTGCTGTTGAGAAGGTGCGTCGATCACCATTCCAACGTCCGACTCTGGTGGCTGGTGCTTCTCCAACTGAACCTTTGCTACAGCTGGCTCATGGTCCCCGTTCAAATTGTCTTCCCGCTCTGGCAGCGACCGTCGTGGATGACGCACGTGATCGACGCACTGTTCAGCGTTGGGCTGTACGTCGACCTTGTGTTGAACTTCAGTTTGTCGTTCATGGTGGACTCCGAGAAGATCATGGACCCGATGCGGAGCGCGCAGCGGTATCTTGGGAGCTCCGTCATGTTTGACTTGCTGTGTGCCCTTCCGTACCAATACCTGCACATGGCCAAGTACGGTCTGCTGCGAGTGCCGCGCCTCTTTCGTGTCTTCCACCTGAAGCAGCATTTGGCCGAACTAGAACACTTTTTCCCCAGTAACAACCGACGACAGCTCCTGCTGCTCGGGGTGCTCTTGTTTATGATGTTTCACATCGTAGCGTGCATTCACTTTGGCATTTCGTACATCGAAGGGTTCAACCCGACCGAGAACGAAGCGTGGATCTCGTCGACGAACCTTTGTCTACGCAGACTCAACACGACGCACTTGGAAAACTGCAATGGGACGATATTCAACGAAAGGAGGAACATCAGCGAGCTCCGCAACATCAGCGCGATGGAATACTCTCGGTCGTTGTATTACGCAGTCGGAGTGCTCGCTTCGCCAGGCAAAAGCGTGGAGCCGACCAGCGATTTTCAACTGTCCGCAGCTCTGCTCCTTATGCTCAGCGGGTTCTTGATCACGGCCATTGTGGTCGACAACGTGCAGAAGCGCTTTACCGCCTCCGCCTTCGAGCAGAAGGAATTCTTTGCGACCAGCACGCGAATCCAGCTCTTCCTCCGTCGCCAGAATGCCCCGTTAGCGATTCATCATCGCGTGAAATCTTTCCTGGATTACTGGTGGTCTTCGCATCGCGGGGCTGTCATCGGTGAACTACTTGCAGATCTGCCACGCCCCGTTCGCTTGGACGTGCTGCGCAGTATTTGTCTCCCGGTGTTGCAGACTCTCGCTCTGCTCCAAGGAATTCGCACAGTGCGGGACAAACTCGAAGAGGTCATAGTCGAGAACGGGAAATTCATCCTCTACGGACAAGGCGAGATCGTGTATCGACATGGGGACTACGTCACGGGGATGTTTTTCCTCCTCGAAGGGGAGGTGTGTATCGTCATGGCCGGAGGTCTGTCGAGAGACGTTCCTCGAGGAGGTTTCTTCGGTACTGCGGCGCTCACGCAGCAAGAGCGAGGAGAAGGTTACACCGAGCACGTGAGCGCAAACAGCGGCTGCATCTTGCTCTTCGTGTCACGAGACCAGCTTCACGCTATGGAGTTGATCTTCCCAGCCCTCAAGACGGAACTCCTCACCCTTGAGCAACGTCTGCTCAATAACAAGTTGGCCAAGTCGGCTGTGAGCAAGGGGGCAAATCGCCGTATCCGACGCCAGTCCACAGTCATCATGATCCGGAACGCCATCTTCGGGTCCTTGAAACCTCACAGCACGGTGTACGACCCCGACTCGATGTTCATCCTGGCTTGGGAGACGTGGGTGTTTTTTGTGATGACTGCGCAGTGGATCCTCGTGATGTTCCAGGCGTGTTTCCCCCTAGAAGACGGCCACAAACACGCCGACATGTTGATGGTCTTCATGGAGTGCTGCTTCGTTCTGGACATGTACATCCGTTCGTGCCTTGGTTTCTACGAGTACGGCAACAAAATGATGAACTTCGAGCGCATCAAGCGAGCGTACTTCCGATCGGGCACGTTTGCGTTGGATGTTGCTGCTCTGCTGCCGCTGTATCTCGTCAACTGGAGCGTTCCTGTTCACGAGCGGTGGGATCTGCTCAACGTTAACAAGCTGCTGCGGTTGTTCAAAGTCCCTCGACAGATGCACGCCTTGGAGACGCGATATCTGAAGCGCACCACCGAGTTGCGTTTGTTCAAGCTGCTGTACTACACCTTCATGCTCTCGCACGTTCTGGGCTGCATTTGGTTCAACTTCGCGTCGAAAGTGGCCGTGCCAAATTTCACGAGGACTTTGTCGCCCGATTCGAAGCAAACCGCGTTCGGTGAGAACCACTGGCTGCCTCACGCGCATTTGGAGCACGCGCCGCACATCTTGCAGTACATGGCGTCTCTCTACTGGGCATTCGGCCTCATGTCGGCGTCGAGTGAACCAGAGTTCCCGAAGACCACAGCGCAGTGTATCTTCAGCGTCGTCACTATGACCACCGGGTTCTTCTTGTTTGCCTATGTGATTGGCAACTTCACCGACATCATCGAGCTCACGACGTCCGAAACGAGAGAGTTCAACGCCAAGATGGGAGCTGTGCGCCAAATGCTCACCCACTTCCAGCTCCCAGACGCACTTCAGGAGCGTCTGAAAACCTTTTTCCTGTTCAAACGCTTCCACACCATCACGCAGGAGCACATCCTCGTCCACTGTCTGCCACCGTCACTCCTCACCGACATCCGGCTCGTGCATCTCAAGCGTATGATCGAGAAGGTGGAATTCCTTAGCGGAATGGAAGGGTCTGTCACTCGAATGTTGGTTTCTCAGTTCACGCAGGTTCTCGTCTCGCGCGGGGAATTCATCTGCAAACTTGGAGAGAAAAGCAGCGATATGTTTTTCATATTCACGGGCGTACTGGACGTGCTGCTACCTTTGGGAGCGGTGAACACGGCCACTAAAGCGAACTTGGCACACGACGTGAGGACGGACTCCAGTGTTCCAAAGAACGGAGCACCCGCCAAGTTGTGGCGGCTTGGCGTTCGACGGGTGTCTAGCGGTCCTTCCCTCCAACGAAACAGCATCACCGAGCAACTCAAAAAGGTCAACGAAATCTCAGCTGGCAGCTACTTTGGAGAGAACGGGCTCTTCACCAACGGGACACGGAACGCTTACATCCAAGCGCAGACGTCCTGCATCCTGTACAAGTTGTCTCGCGAATCGTTGGAGCTCGTGTTTGACCGCTACCCGGAGTGGAAGCAGAAAGTCATGAGGATCGTGAATATCCACCGCGAGCAAACACGACTTCTGCAGCTTTCGCGCGAGGAACAGCGAC
The DNA here is from genome assembly GCA_001314375.1 of Phytophthora podocarpi. Classification (NCBI taxonomy): domain Eukaryota; phylum Oomycota; class Peronosporomycetes; order Peronosporales; family Peronosporaceae; genus Phytophthora; species Phytophthora podocarpi. The sequence goes on along the minus strand of LGSN01000259.1, from coordinate 9,827 downwards.
GCGGGACGGATGCTACGACTGGCCTGATGCTTTCTCGAGCAGATATCATGAACCAACGCGCAGAGCGAATCAAAGACGAGCTCCAGCATGTGAGGTTGCAGCATGGGGACCGCGGACACACGCTCTTCTTCATGAAAACGGTGCGGATGCTGCTGAGTTGGTTCGACCGCTTCGTGTTCACTCCACTGCATTGTCTTATCGAAGGCACCGAGGTACAAAGCGACTTCCACTTGACATGGCTCCGATTCATGGTGGTTTGCATCCTGTACGTCTCCATCTTGACGCCGTATCAACTCGCTATGGACGATCTGGACCGCACCACTCCAATGGCTGTGGTTGCGAAAGCTTTCGGACTGCTCTGCGAGCTTGTTTTCATCGTGGATGTCTGGTTCAGCTGGCACGTGAGAGAGTCACCAGCGTCCATGGAGCTGTACGAGCAAGACCTGCGTGCTACGTACAAGAAGGAGCGAATGGTGTGGGATATCGTGGCTGCCATTCCTTTTTACCGCTTCCTTTCGGATTTCCACTGCCGCCCGTGGTTGCGATTGCTGCGTTGCCTCAAGATCTTCAACGTCGTGAGCTACTTGGACGAACTCAATCGCCGGAGTGTCATCTACGAGATCACACGCTTCTGGTACATTTGTCTGCTGTACCTGCTGATGATTTATTGGGCTGCTTGCGGGTACTTGGCTGTGGCCATGGAGGTGGGCTTTGGCTCAGAGTGGGAAGCGTGGCTTCCGTCCCAGGAATTGGTGATCACCAACCCAGAGGACCCGTCCCTTTCTCAACTAGCTCTCCGCTTTCTGCGAGGACTCTTCTTCGCAACCACAGCGTTCGTCAAGAAAGCACGAAACCTCGCGCCAGACACCGCAACTCTCTACGCGTTCCACATCGCTGTCTCTTTCGTTGGCTTGATCACCATGTCCTTCGTACTTGGTGAGCTCGCAAGTCTCTTCATCTCCTACATCGGTCTTGAGGTGGATTTCCGGAAGAATCACATCGCCATCGAGATTTATCTTGCACGTCTCCGCGTCAGCGACAAGCTCAAAGCCCGTGCACACGCTTTCATGATATCCCTCTGGTCTTCGCACGCCGGCGTGAACTACGAGGAGATTCTCGGAGAGATGCCGCTTCCCATTCGCACAGCTTGCGTCCTGCACGTGTCGAAGGAACCAGTGGATTGGTTCATCAAGAAAGTCATCTCGCCAATGTGTTGGGAGGGGCCGGATGAGCTCGACTTGTTCAGACACACCTTGGTCGAACAACTACACTTTGAGGGCTACCCAACCGACGAGTCCATCGTGGTTGAAGGCAGCATCGCACGCGCGATGTACTTCGTGCTACGGGGCCATCTTCGTCTGCACAGCCGCTCACTACTCACACTTACGCATCCAGTTGGCCTACGACGTGGAGACTTCTTCGGTGAACGCGGTCTTCTAGGTAGCGCAATCAACGCCTTCACCGTGCGAAGTGTACGGGCCTGCGACTTGCTCTCCTTGAGCTCTGAAGCTTTCGTTGAGGTCATGGACCACCACAAATTCTCTCGCTTCGGACTCAGGCTTTGCAAATGTGCCTACAAGCACCTCCAGTACAAAACTCTCTTCGCCCGCTCCAAGACCGACATGGAGGGCCATTGGGGTCTTGCATTGTTGGAAGTCGTGGATGACTTACGAAAGCGATTCAAAAACTCTGCAGGTCCTCATACTGCTACCAGTAGTTTTACTGCGCTTACAAACGCAGCTTCGTCGTCGAAGCTCACAGCGCTGCAGGTTGACGTTGTGGTGAGAAATCTGGAGAGCGTCGAAGAGCTCGGTGAGGAGTTCCAAGAGACTTCTCGAGATGATCACGAACTCAAGAGCATCTCCGCAGATATTGACGCCGACGAGTTACCGAAGTATGTGGGTAGGATGTTCGAAGGGCTGGTAACCGAGGAGTACTGCTACACAGCATTCTCGCCGCTGCTGCAGATCATAATGCCCCGTGACCCTCTCGACTGGGACGCAAGCTTCCGCCATGTGAGCACCGCAGCCCACACACACCGCACAGACGGTGCTGAGAACGAGGTGACATCCACAGGTCTTGAAAAGGGTCCGTGGCTTAGTAAGAGGGCCCTAGCAAAGAATGATAGGGTCGACACAGACGTTATTGAAGCTGCTCCATCAGACTTCGAAAGCAAACCTTCAGCACTCCAGCCTAGCTTCACCTCGCGACTTCGTAGTATGGACTCTGCTGCGGGAGTCGAGAAACTGATACCAAGCGTCGACACAGAGGAAGCAATCGCGTTCAGCATGCAAACTGGTAACGCCAAAACGCGAAATTCCGTGGACTTCGAGGCCGAGAGAGGCAAAAATGCGCCCCCAGTACACGTACTGCGCAAGATCGGTTCAGGTAAGATGTTGAGTCTCTTCTTTCGCTGAGAGTATCGCACGGTTGACTTGGTTTCTTGGTTCGCAGGCGTTGGTTCTTCAAGCAAACATGCGCCGTTGGAGGAGGACGACATCGAGTCGCTGGAGTGACACTGCTGACCACCAACTGCAACCACGACTCACGCTGTCACGAAAACAGTTTTGGTTAAATATTAAGTACAATAGGTTGCAAGTAGAGAAACTATCCATAGAGCGCGAAAAGTGGCGCAGCAGCATTGCTCTCCCATCGCAGTAGCGCCATGGCAATCTGGTACTTCCAGATCGTGGCGTGTTTGGCACTCCGACTATTGAGCAGGTTGCCACCAAATGACACGTCGCAGCCTCGCACTGGAGGCCTCAAGGGGCCGACAACCCCCTCCTCTGCCTCCTCGACTGGCGGGTCCGTGATCATGAGCCAGTAGAACATCTCCATCCACTGCACATTCGGGTCGTCGTCGTCCTCGACGCACACTGCGGGGTTGTGCGAGCGGAAGCAGATGAGGTATCCGTTCGGCAACCTGATGCGAAATAGCAAAAAGACGGTGCGGAAGATCGGCGCAGAGCTTCCTTCCTGCAGGTCTCGTCGAATCAACAGCGTGTTGTCATTGATTTTCTGCAGGATCTCGAGCTTCTGCACGGACGAGTAGATCCCGTGGTAGAGGCCAAAGTCGCAGTACATCTCCCAGCTCTTGTGCACGAGTTCCTCCGTCCCGATCGTGTCGATTCTCTTGGTGAAGTTGAACTGCACGCGTCCGTCCGACGTGATGCGTTGGTGCTGCGTCCAGCCCATGGTCTTCTCCTCCTCTCCAGTCTCGACTCGTCTCATGGTCTCGAAGAACGACGTGGCCTGTCGATGCGAGTTCACCATGATCTCTCGGGCCTCAGTCACGCTCAGCTCCTGGAAGTGGATCGTGCCGATGGACGTCCTGGTGCCGACCTGTCTTGGGATCTGGAAATCGTCCTTCAGCCGCTGTAGCTGCTCCCCCAGAGCGTCGAAGATGAGGAACTGGCCCCTAAGCTCCGAGTTCTCCCTCCTCAGGCCGCGCACCTCGTAGATCGAGTGCACGAACTTCTTGACCAGAACGTCCCTCAGGCACCGCTCGTCGAGCTGCATCCAGTCGTGCTCGCGTCTGTAGGCCGTCAGCATGCGGCTCAGCTCCGTCTCCAGCTCCTCGTTCACCTGCCGCAGCCCCTTCCGCTCGTTCTACAGGATAAAACAGTTTAAATCACTATAAGCGCAATGATGACGGCGTAATGCTGCATAAAGCATAAAGCTGCTACATGTAGTCTGTATAGGTCACCTTCTTCCGCACGCGCGACTGGCGCACAGTCTCGCAGTGTTTGAGCCGCTTGAACTCGGCCTTGGCCATGCGGCGCTTGGCGTCCGGTGGCAGGTCCGCGTTCAGCTGCACGATGCTGCGCTCCACGTCGTCCAGAGTCACGCACTGCTTGACTGGAGGGTTCTTGGGCCTCTGCACCAGCACGAGCGTCGTGTCGGCGGCGGCCGAGGCTGGAGACGCTGGCGAAGACGCCGCGGGGGGCGGCACGAGCGGCGGCAGGTGGAGCGGCATCACGTCGAGGTGTTCTTAACTGTGATGCTGACTACATGTACAGTAAGAACACTAATTGTGTCCCTACACAATTGTGTTAGTAACGGAATTACGTATGTTCGTACATAAATTATTATGTACGTTTACGTACGGGTCGGACCGCGGCTCTGGGAGATACACAGTATGATGCCTCCGCCGCCTTCGGGTCCTGACAGCGGCGTGTACGACAAGCAGTTGGCCTGGAAACTCCACGGCCAGCGCAAGGTGACACTGTCGTGATTAATGTTTATTGATGCCTTGCCTACAGCTGAGTCGAAGGGATGGTTCGTTATGTTTTAGCTGGCGAGCAAGTCGCAGGAGCTGCGCGCGCAGCAGGAGCACGAATGCACGTTCTCACCCAAAGTATATCGTCATTTGCTGCTGCTGGGGGTATTAAGTACTGTGCACGTTGGGGCTAAACGAACGGGTGTGGGTGGAACTTGCTTGGTGCTGGGCAGACGAACTCGCGGTCGCTGCGTGTGGTGGAGTACCCGGCAGCTGATGACGTCGAGGAGGAAGAAACAAGTGGAAGGAGCGCTACATGTACAGTCGCCAGTGCGGCGGAGGCGGAGGCGGCGCTACTGCACCCGACAGAGTCGCAGGAAAGTTCTATTCAGATGCACCTGGCACGACAGGGACGGGCACGCGAACGAGCTCTCGAAGCACACCACAAGTAAGTGCGTGGACCCGCGCGGTGTTGCGAGGTGTCCTTTTGTCTAATACTGCTGCTGTGCTCTGGGAGCAGGCTGAACGGAGCGCAGCAGACGAAGGACTTCAACAAGATCACGACGGTCGAACCTTTTGCACTCAGCACGACCAATTGGGTGGGCAGGCGGTAGCGAGGTGGGTTGTTTGTTGCTCATGCTGTTGCTGACCGTGGAAGTGTGTGTGGTGTCGCCGCAGAAACCACGTCAAAGCACGATTGAATCATCGACACCAGCGGAATTTCCTGCTGTGGACGAGGAGCGGCAGTCGAAGCATACAAGCAAGACAGGAGCCAAGTTGAAACCGAAAGCCCAGACCCGAGCGTCCAGCAAGTCGCCTGGTTGTACACACGCGTCTTGCAGCGCCGCCACAACGACCAAGGAAGAGGAGGCTTGGGAAAGGTATGCTGTTCTCTGCTACTTCTGCTTCAACAGGGCAAAACGTTTGACCTTAATGCTGAACATTGCAGTGAGCGGGCAACGCTAGTCTCGATCATTGACGCCCAACGTCGCGAGTTGGCGCTTCGCGAGCAAGCACAGCAAGAAGCCGTGCGCGTGGCTGAGCGATTTGCAACAGCGACCCAGGCCTTCGAGGAGCGGCTTGTAGCCGTCGAACAGTCTGCAGCCAAGGAGCTCGAGGAGGTCAAACGGCTCCTTGCTAGTCAAGCCGCTGCCACCGACCTCATTCTTACGTCGCTGGGCATCACGCGGCGCCCGGGCTCTAACAGCAGCTCACGATACGACTGACATTCGATCGATCGTGCAAGCTCGCAAGAGCACTATCACACCGAACACTGGAAACTTGTTTTCAGCCACACCTCGCCTGCTCTGTACGACGCGCAGGCGGGTGGGGACAATTGATTATATAGCACAATACACATCGAACCCAGCACAAACCAAAGTCGCAACCTCTGGTCGGCAACAGCCCTGCAATCACGCTGACTCGACTGTGTACATCCATGTTGCGTCCTTCCTTCTCTGTTACACTGTGTCGATCTCGACTGGGCTAAGTTAAATGAAGTAGTCTGGCGGTCACCATGATGAAGGCGGCAGGGTGAAGATTGGGCCGACCATCATATTTTCCCACTTGAATACAATGGACAGCGTGTTCATGGCAAGCGTTGCGACCGACTCGTGGTCGCCGTAGTCCATGCAGCCGCCGTACTCGACCTGTGCACTCTCCTGGTAGAACGGGTCGTCATTCTCTCCATTAGCAGTAGGCTCAAAAACGAACCAACCTGACAGCTCCGTCCATTGCACGGGCTTGCCATCTCGGCTGACACGACTCAGCACTGGGTCGGTGAGGCGCTCGGGTACCACCGACTGCACACAAATGAGGAAGCCCTTCCGTGTGCGCACGCGGAACAATAAATACACGCATCGGTAAAGCTTCGAGCCGTCTTCGCTCTGAGACTCGCGCAAAGCCACGATCGTGTCATCGTTCACGCGCTGCAGGATGCGGAGAGTCATGAGGCCACGGAACTTGGACTCCGTGCACTCCGGGTCCGAGAAGCACTGCCACGTGCTCATCATCAGCTGCAGGGCGCTCTGTCCAGGGAATTGCTTGCGCAGCGAGAACTTGAGGCTCGTTCTGTCCAGCAACCGCTTGTCCTCCCAGCCCATGATGTTGGCTCCCGTACTGATTGCCATGCCACTCAACGAGAACGACAGAATGGAGCGGTAGGTCTCGTTCACGAGCGCCGCCGACTCGCTGAAGCTCAGCGGCCTGTATCCCAGCTGCTTCCGCATGGCCACAGCCAGCGGTGTTTTGCCTGTAACGGTGGGACCCACAAAGGTCGGACATGGCTCGCTGTAGAACAGCGTCTTGGTCTTCTGCGTCGCACTCAGTGGCGACACGTCGCAGCCGCCTCCGAGCGGCACCAGTGGCGGATCTGCGTCGAACGGCATGGGCGACGACGACGGCGACGACGACGGCGACGCCGCGGCCAACGAGGCGGTGGATGACGTCGTCGCCGTGTCCGAGTCCGTGTCCGAGTTGTCCGACTCGTCCGAGGAGATGGACGCGGCTCTCTGCGCCAGCGCCACCATGTTGGAGGCGAACTGCTGTCTGTAGTTCAGCAGCAGCCGCAGCCTCGCAGCCTCGTTGCCCAGCTCCTCCTGCTCGGTGGTCAGCAGCGCGTATCGGCGCTGAATCTGGTCTGTGGCCTTGCTCGGAGGTGCAGGACTCGCCTCTTGCCTCTGCTGGGACAGCGACAGCTTCTCCAGCTGCGTCTCCAGCTCCTTCACCGTATCCCGTAGACTCTTCAGCGCCGCCTGAGGAATGACAAAAGTTGATCAGTCAGGAGCACAACCTCTGTCAAAAAGTCCGTCTTCAGCACCATCTTCTGTCCCTTACCTTGTTGCGGTGGTAGGCTCGCTTCACCACCTCGCGGTGTCTGGCGCGACGCTCAATGGCCGAGCGTTTGTCCTTGGGCGAGTCCTTCCCTGTCTCTTTCTTCGTCGCCGCCGCCGACTGCACCTGGAGGAGCTCGGGCGGTGGAGAGGGAGGAGATGACGTAAACATTTCTTGCATCTCCACGTCCTGAAGCGGCGTCGGGCCCTCCACCGCCACCACCGCTGGCTCGGGCATGAGCAGGATGTCCAGCAGTGCCTGATCGTCGGCGCTCCAGTGGGCGCCCGAGGGCGTGTGCAGGCTGGCGAGCGTGGGCGTGGCCACTTGCATTCTGGTCTGTGTACTGGCAGAGACAGACAATCACTCTGCGTCCTGTGTCCTGTGCAGACAGCAACGTTGTCCGTCGGTGCTTCTCCGTTGACTTGGTGTCTGAGGGAAGGAAAGCCAGAAGCGCGATTTTCAAAAATGTTGAAAATTGAAGGAAAAACTGAAAAAGGAAATTGATTACAACTTCCGTACTGTAGTAAATATGTTGTAACAAACACTCTTGAGTCGGAGCTTGCACATAGTGAACGGTTGGTGGGGCCTTTCAGTAGCCCTCAGTTAACAATTTTTAAATTGCTAAAAATAATTACTTCGGTCTTCGCACAAAAAAAACTACTTCGAAGTAGTTTTTAGGTGTGTGAATTGACTTCGAAAATGCAGGTCCGTCGTTCGCCAACTTCATCGAGCGGTAAGTCCATCGAAATATTACAGTTAGAGTTGTGTCACTCCACACTTCTCCCGCGTTGCAGCTCCAGTCGAGAGAAACAATGCAACGAAGGGCACCTAGCAGCTGGGAGAAGCAAAGTACAAATGCGATTCGGTTTGTTTTGTCGTCCGTCTGGTGATCCGAATTCTAGCGTTGCGTGGGTCGACTGACACCACGCCTTGATTCATCCATCCAGCGAAGACCCGTAGCGGAAGAATCGGTGGAAGAAACTAGCTTCTCTCTCTTCCCCCATGGTGTGGCCTAATGGACTCGTGGTGGTGCAACTCGAAGTCGAAGGTCAGCAGCGCCACTCGCACACACCGTGATAGTGCGTGACGAACAAGCTGTTGACTGCAAATAGAGCCGTCAGTTTCGAATCTTCAGCTTGCAGACCCAGTGACCCTCGATGACGATGCCTGCCAGAAGGCGCTGCGTTTGGCTGAAATGTCTCCTGCTCGTGGCAATAGTTTTTTTCATCGTTGTCAATGGCTCCGAACAGGGCACACAAGCGGGTGAAATGGAGACCGGGGATGGTGAAACTACCATTATTGTTGACGTCGCCATCGAGTCGCCCGCTAGAAGCTCGGACGCCCAGCTGACCAAAGCGTTATTATTGACACCTCCAATTTCTCGAGGATTGGTAAGTTCGAATGGCAAAGCGAAAACTACTTCACCCTCAAGCCAAGCAGCACATGGTTCAAAAAGTCAGCAGTCCAACGGAGAAAGTTCAGCCAGTAGTGACGAGGAACAACAACCAGCAGCTACAGCGACGGAAGCTCCAGTACCCTCAAGTACATCAGTTGCGAAGTCGAATAAACAACAAAACGCGCTATCGGAACAGGAAGTCTCCAAATCTGTTGCGCCTACTGCAATCACAAGTGTTCTGGTGTCAACTTCACCCCCAGCAACGAATTCACTTGCTGATTCAGGAGCTAGCGAATCCAGTTCCAGCACAAATACGAACAAGCTTCGTGACTCAGCAGCAGCTACTTCCCCTCCTTCCACAGAGAATTCAAACAAGGAAACATCTTCAGCAGGCGATGAGCAGGTTACAACGGGAGACAGCACCGATTTTCAGACAAGCAACTCGAAAAAGAGTGATTCTAGAACAAAGCGTTCCTCTGTTGCAAACTCGTCAGTGAATAATGGTCGTAACTCAAGTGCTGACGACCAACTCGACTCGAATCAAGTAGGAGGAATTCAAGGCAGCGAAGAAAAAGATACTAGCAGTCCGAACAACCAACAAAGCAAGGGGCAGAGCCACAAGGACGCTGACACTGGGAGTGCGAGTCAGGTAAAAGGAAATAACAAAAGTAACACCATGGACGACGAGGATCATACAGCTACCACTCAAGTCCAAAATTACGAAGGATCCACGACAGTCCACAAGAACACTTCGGAGCCTGCAAGTAGTTCTACCGACACGAATACCAACGATAACGGCGACAGCAATGGAAACGGGAATAAGGCCACGTCTACGTTGGCGTCTTCGTCCTCCGGCGAGACCGACAGCAGTCCGGGGAAGTCGAACGGCAAGGCGAATGGCAATGGCAATGGAAACAGGAATAAGGCCACGTCTACGTTGGCGTCTTCGTCCTCCGGCGAGACCGACAGCAGTCCGGGGAAGTCGAACGGCAAGGCGAATGGCAATGGCAATGGAAACAGGAATAAGGCCACGTCTACGTTGGCGTCTTCGTCCTCCGGCGAGACCGACAGCAGTCCGGGGAAGTCGAACGGCAAGGCGAATGGCAATGGCAATGGAAACAGGAATAAGGCCACGTCTACGTTGGCGTCTTCGTCCTCCGGCGAGACCGACAGCAGTCCGGGGAAGTCGAACGGCAAGGCGAATGGCAATGGCAATGGAAACAGGAATAAGGCCACGTCTACGTTGGCGTCTTCGTCCTCCGGCGAGACCGACAGCAGTCCGGGGAAGTCGAACGGCAAGGCGAATGGCAATGGCAATGGAAACAGGAATAAGGCCACGTCTACGTTGGCGTCTTCGTCCTCCGGCGAGACCGACAGCAG